>JAUTYZ010218567.1:0-10492 GCA_032273725.1 Panulirus interruptus
TGTTCTAGTACCATCCTTGCCCTCCCACTAGGGTTCTAGTACTATCCTTGCCCTTCCACTAGTGTTCTAGTACCATCCTTGCCCTCCCACTAGTGTTCTAGTACCATCCTTGCCCTCCCACTAGGGTTCTAGTGTCACCCTTGCTATCCCACCGGACCTCTACTACCATACTTGACCTCTCACAGGGCCTCTAGTACCATCCTTGCCCTCCCACAAGGACTGTAATACTAACCTTGCCCTCTCATCGAGCCTCTGATGCCATCCTTGCCTTCTTACAGGGCCTGTAGTATCATTCCTGTCCTCTCACCGGGCCCCTAGCACCATCCTTGCCTTCTCACAGGGCTTCTAGTGCCATCCTTGCCCTCTCATCGGATTTCTCCATCACTATCTCCATTTTCTCTTGGTTCTACTCTTCATCTTTCATCCTCCTCTTCATTCACCTCCCCTTCAGGAGGGGCCTGGGCGTGCCTCTCAGCCAGGCGGCGTCTGGGCCTCCCCGCCCTGGGTAAACATACCCGGCTCCTGCTGGTCCACCCGTCCCCACTCCACCACCGCCGGGTCCACCCGTCCCCACTCCCTCACTCCACCACCGCTGGGTTCACTCGTCCTCACTCCCTCACCGCTGGGTTCACCCATCCCCACTCCCTCACCGCTGGGTTCACCCGTCCCCACTCCCTCACTCCACTTTTCTCATGAAACCCTCGCACACCTCCCTAAACGAAGATAATCAACGGTGACGTCACAATGTGATAAGACAATAATCCTTAAGCGCGATACTAATTGAACAGTAAGAAAATGATTATTAAGTATAAGACGGAATAGTCAAGCGTGTGAAAGGATCATTAACCGTATGAAAAGATCGTTAAACGTAAAGATAAGATCCAAAGATGATCACCAAGTGATGGGCAAGAACCGGCGGAAGCTTCAAGTTCAACGTGGACAACTCTTGATCATGATGAGCGATACGATACTTAATACTAGGAGAAATATGCGAGAATGATGGTCATTCGTTACATCAGCAGTAAATGACAGTTCTCCAAGAATTTAAACGAAAGATAATGAAATCAGTCAGGCGCTGAAGCAAGAGGGAGTAAGGTAGCAATGAGACACGAGCTGCTAATCAGGATTTAATTCTCAACGTTTCGACAGCTGACTTCCTCAGGAGAACTGAGGAATGCAACAGTTGAAATGCTGATAATTAATCCTCATTTGCAGCTCGTGTCACATTGCTGCCTTCCCTAAGCATCCGTCAGAAGGAACGATATTCATACTGAATTGAAGGTCTGGTAGAGACTATGTAAAGAATGGCAAGCACTAGCTAGGCTTCGAAGAACAGCCACATGGGCAAAAAATAATCGTGTAACTTATAAAAATAAAGATGTAAATAAGGAAACATGAAATTAAAAGCAATGAAAAACTTCCTAGCGATGAGAAACTAAGGACAGTTAACCTTCGAAGTAAACAGTAGTCATAAGTGTGACTAATGCAGACATTTCATTCAGACAAAAAAAATCTATAACATCAAATCTGTAAGTGAGCGAAAACTACTTACTGCTGTGGGTCAAAACTATCCAACAACAAAGAGAAAAACACAAGTACAAGAAAAAACAAGGAAGGCAAAAGCACTAATTCCCGTGTACTAACATTCTATCAAAACAACTTAAGTAAGAGATTACAGCTATTCATAACGAGGTTACGTTTATGTATAAGATCTTGCACTTAATCCAGAATGGTAAACAAAAAAAATACAAAATTCTAAAAATAAACACAACGTTATGGGCTATGAAGGTCAAATACTATCTAGAGTAACGTTCACTTAAATGAAAATCTACAACCCAGGAAACAATATGGTTATATACCATAGCTAAAATCTATAAGCGAGTCAAAACAGGTCACAAAAAATAAAATGCGTATGGTCAAAATGGGGCACAATCTATGCGATCAAAGAAAACATAAAGTATACTTTAAAGTAGAGAACAAATAACTAATCAGTAAGGGCAAAGAAGCTAAAACCTACAGATAAAAACAAGCACAAACAGTGTTAGAGAGGGCAAGGGAGGAAGAACCACTCTGTAGGAGAAGAGACGACACAATCTTCTGGCGTGTGTAGAGGGCACGACCAATACACTGATGAGGGCAAGCTATCACTTCCTGCAAAGACGACACAGAAACTTAACACAGGAGCGACTGAAAAACATATATGCTCTAAATGCGAAGACAAAGTTAAGAGCTTAATAAGAGTGAAGAAAAATTAAAAAAGGAAGCTAAATAGGTACGTCTGGACAAAGTGATCAATGAAAAAAAAATGTTGCAAATGATGAGGGGAAGATAAATGGTTAAAGACAGAAGGCAAAGAAAACATAAAACGACTGCAGTATGTGAGAGATGTGGGATAAAAAAAAAGAATGGCCAGCGAGGCTTAGGATGGAGGGCCATGAGCAGAAGCCATCACGGGTCAACTGCATCATAAGACCCGGGCCATCCGAGAACCTGAATCTTATACTTTTGTTACTAAACTTGGCGAACCTTGATGAATTGTGAAGACGGTAAAAAACGAACTCTCCTTCATGTATCTCTTTGTTAATTGGAAACCCAATACACTAGTGCAGGGACGAAATACCAGGACCGGAAATGCTCTTAAATTACTGCTGAAACGAATATCCAAACATTCGCCAAGGAACAGCTTTTCCGAATACTTAAACCAAAACCTGGCACAGGCTTCGGAGTTCTTCTAAACCTCACAGCTTTGGCTGGGTCCAGGTAGCTGACTGAAGCCGCGGACCGCAGGCCCAGTTAATACTAGAGCCTGGATAGTCTGGTACAACTTGTAAACACTTGTCGAAGGCATTTTTTTAATTTCTCCACCGAGCGCCTGAGTGTCTGATGTCTAGAGGCAACGTGTTTAATTGTGCTGGGCCCCGGATGTTCCAGGTGCTTTCTCTTGCACTCATCACATCTTTTGATATCAGGGGTAGTATTCTAGTCTTCCATACACGTCGTGCCAACAGGGAATTATCATTTTTCACTGTAGGTTTGGGACCATGCCTTTAAGGATATTCTGTGTTCCAGAGAATACAGTCTCTTTGATTTCAATCGTCCTCAATATTTCAGCTTCTTAACCATGTCAATACGAGCCGTGAAGAATTTTTGAACGCTTGTTAACCCTGCTAATTCGCCCGCCTTTGTAAGGTGCGAGTACTATTGTTCTGAAGAGCATCATCTATGGTTGTTTCTCTTTTGTCCCGAAGGTCCCCAAGATCAACTAAACATCTTTTTGGAAGCGGCAAACGTTGCTTTGTTTTGTTTGCTGAAGGTTAGGTCATCGAACATTATGATTCTCGAGTTCTTTCACACTGTTCAATCGTGACAGGACTACGCCTCTGTCCGTCCGGTACTCTGTATTGTTCTTAATTATTTCATTTTCCCCATACCGGAGGAGTTAGAACTTATCCCCATTCAAAAGCATGTTGTTTTTGGTTACCTAGACGAAAAATTTTTTCATGTCAGTTTGCAGTTTCTTAGTTTTCTATTGAGATTTCCATATTTATTCCAGTGTCATCTGCAGAGGATGATATGATACTGTGATTCGTGTCTGTGTCAGAGTCAGATATAAGAATGAGGAAGAAAAGGGGTGCAAGTACAGTTCCTTAAGATACAGAGTTGTTTACTGCACAAGCACCGGAAATAGCCTGACTTGCAACACCGTGTTGTGATCTGTAAGTTAATAAGTTTCTTATACATCTCTCAATTTCACAGGTTATTCCCATCTTTCTAATTTTGTGGGTTACAACACCATGGTCACATTTATCATAAGCTTTTGCAAAGGCTGTGTGTATCAGGTTAGCATTTTGTTTGTTCTCTAGCGTCTAATCCTACCAAAGTGATCAATCATCTAGAAAGGGAAAATCTTTCAGCTCTGCAACCACGCTGTACGATAGTCAGTCGACATGATGCGTGATGTCAGTACGTACTACTAGAGGGTAGTTTTTTTGTGTGTGCGATGTGAGTCTGTTTCAAGCCCTCTGGTGTGGTTCTTAAGTACAAACATCCTTTCATTTTCCACGGACTATTCAATTCTTGCGCCAGATTTTTTTATTTCTTTACAAAAAAAAAGTTCCAGGACTCTGGTTCCCAGAGAGCAGAGTGCATGGGAATGTTCTCGACACCCCTCTTGAGGTCTGCTGTGCGTTAGACAGGGGGATTATTGTTTAGGAAGAGGTCGGTTGGGTCTTTTATCTTATAGGTGGTTTTTAGTTCATTGAACACCGACTCATAATGCTTTTTAGTTTAATGAAGACCGATTCATTTTTTAAATTCACTGAAAACCGATTCATAATGCTATTTTGGTATATTACTCATCTCTAGGCAATCATCCGTGTATATGTGCCCTCATCTCTTCTTAGTGGACCAATGGCGTTTGTGGTCCTTGATTTACGTTTTGCATAAGAGAAGTATTCTTTTTTTCCATTTCACCAATGGCTCTTTCTTCTACTGTCTCGTATAACAGTTTGAGTTTATTGTCTGTGTCCAATTCGTCTGACGGATAGTCTTTTGTACTGGTAGAACTGTGACTTTTCTTTAGGTCTGCATATCGATTCTGTCTTCTATATATGAATCGTCTTTCTTGTTCAACTCTAGCCCTTCCGCATCTTCTTTTACTGGTATATGTCTGCTGCATGTTGGGAGTGCTTTTGTGATCAAGCTTTTAATACATTCCACTCCCGTCGCCGACATCTCACTGAATACAACTTCATATTTCATCGGTTTACTGTGATAACAGAAAATGGTGAACTCACTTCCATGTGGGTTCTGCCCTGGCAGTTTAGCATCCATAATTGTTTTAACTTCCAATAGGCTGTGATCTGATTACCGTGTATCGGAGACGGCGATGCCACATACTGGGTCTACATTACATGTAGAGTGAGTCTAGTGTGTTACTTCTGGTTGGTGTTGTTATTTGCTGACTGTGGAATTCTACTATACTGTACACTAACCTGATTGTTGCATGGTATATTCCGAGATGATTCCTCGGCTACTGTGTTGTTTCCAAGCGTTCCCTCTCAGGTGTGGTGGACTGAAGTCCCCTAAGAAGACTGTTTGGGACTCGGTTTCAAAGGAGATCAAGGCAAATTTCTTTGTCTCATAATTCTGTAAATGTCGCTAGTACGTAAATAATAGTAATGATAATAATAATAATAATAATAAATAACTGCTACGGTTATTATCATTATTATTATTACCATAAAAACAGCAATAACAGTGTAAAACGTGATATATGCCAAGCACCACTAACATACATGAAAGCATCACACCCGTGGAATCATCTCAAAGTAAAACACCTAACAATCAGGTCAATACACAGTATAATCCGACATCACGACAAACAATGTTATTATGATTCATTCACTGAAGCTGATTCCATGTTCCATTCATTCACCAAATCCCTTGTATTATAGAGACAAAAATAAATCAAGTTATTGCTCTCCAACTAAATGCTTTACTGTGCCTGTTTTTATTCAATTCATAACCGTTACTTCATCTAATGGTTTCAAAGGGCAGCTGCCGTCCGGCATGACATGGCTGAAATGCGAGGAATTTTCACACTACAAATAGAAAGTTTGGGGAAACTGATAAGTAGCTTGCCAATTCAAACGTGTCTGCTAGTTTCAATTTGGACTGCAAAGCATGACAGAAATTAAGAAATCGTTTTATCCATTGTTGTCCGTCCGTCGAGTCACAGTTAACCTAAAAATTGACAGTGGCAATATGTTGAAAAGTCTGAATCAGATACTTTAAGTAACTTTTTCCAAATGTTTCCTTGCAACTGAAAAACTGAATGCCACAAGACCCATAAATCTAGTTTGGATTCTGCCTAAGTTAAGACTCTTACTGTATCATCTGCATAAGCATAAAGACACTTTGGGATCGCTTTGTCCGTCACAGTTGTCGGGAGTCAGTTTAACCTTCATTGTAGCCATGGCCACAACTTGATAACTCTAAATCAGATCCTTATGAAACTTTACAAAGTTATTTCCCTGCATCTAGAAAATTGAATGACACAAGACCTATAACTCCAGTTTGGATTCTGTCTGTGTTATGCCCCTTATCAAAAGGTTTAACCCGGAACTTGCCCTACCTCATAACTTGAAGAAAATTCAATATTTAACCAAGAGATTTTGCACATACGTTTCCTGCAAATGAAGAACTGAACGACATAAGATCCATAACTTAATCATAAAAAAGTACCATTTCACATGGATCATACCGAAAATTTTGAAAATTCCACCTTTGGTTATGGAGCTTAAAAGATGTTTTTGATATTTCCGAACAATACTTCAACATATTCCTATTTCACTCCTAATAACTATGCTAAAATACAGGCAAAACAAGTGGTTTTGTGGTTTTGGAATAGAAGAAGGCATAAGGAAATCCTGTATAATCGTATTTCCATAACAGTATTTGAAATGAGTAATTTGCTAACCATAACCAGGTAAGTAACCAGGTAAGGCAAAAGACGTCCTGTTTCACATCTCCCCTCCCTCCGTCCCCCCTAGTTTTCAACAGCGTATGAGCGAATATCCAATACGTAGGACGAAACTATACCTAATGAAGGTGAGTGTGATAAGTTAGTGCTGCAGCAGTTTAGGCACCAAAGGGCATTCAGAGCAAAGCTTTAGTACAAAACTTACAAACGACTTCCAGACCTTACTAAATTTCGGTCCACACACTCCACGCGGTCTGAAGCCCCAACTTTAAAATATTCTTAAAGTGCGGGAGCCCGAGGCACGAAAATGTGATTTTCTGTTTGGCTTATAACTTCTCAATTTTCCTGGGATAATCGAAACTTTGGAAACATCATTTCACTTCAGTTATCTGGAAACATCAATTGTCTTTGGTTTTGAAGATCAAGACAATGTCTTAGATTTATCTGCGTATACAGTGATACTATTATTTAACGCGTCCCCCTGTACGAGTATATGTAAATAATGTGTGACATTTTGATTATGACTAAGAACATGAAAAGTTTCGCCTATGTTGCGATACAAAGTATTAAAACTTATATGCAACATTAAAAAAAAATATTGAGTATCCAAGATTATAAACATACATTACATCCAATAAGTTTAAAATATAAATAAAAAAAATGAGTCACCCTTTTGCTTTTCCGGTCATTAGATGTAAAGCTGGAATATATAAACGGATAACTTAAGTACATGCTCAAAAACAACAAATCCTGAAGATCCGCATCTTAATATTAGAAGTGATTACTTTTCACCAGACAGCGACTGCTGCTTAAAACGATCGTTATGTTCTGTTTAACTATATCCAGCTAATAAGGTTTCTGAACGAGCTAGGTCCAAACCAACAATAAAACTAAGCCAACTGTTAAAGACATTATAGTCTGACGGATTTGGCCAAAACTAGCATTCATCATCGGGCAAATCTAGTAATTTCCTAAAAGAAAAGGGAAAAGATGTTATCTGAAGGTCTTTGCCATAGCATATGTACGGATTAATCATCCTGAAACGCAGAGGTAAATGATAGATAGGGTCTACAGTGACAGTTACTACCTGACATACGTCATAATAATATGTGGAGGTCATGTTAGTGATAATCAAGTTAACTGCAACTGGTCATGATAATTGGCCGTTACAAAATGAAAGAAAGCCTTTGCTGAGTACGGCGAGTTCCTGGTTAGTACAGATGTTGGTGTGTGTTGGAACAAGTCAGAATATAATGGCCTGACCTGCATGACCGCTGGGAGGCAGGCGTCCAACTTGAAAGTTTCTCAGATTCTATCACGTTACAGTAACCATCAACTGTGGTGTTTAAGCTGATACTATACCTATTTCTAACAAAACACGGGATGCATGAACTTAACATTAATGTTTCCTCGAGTTAATTTATACAAGAAGAACGACTGATGACACCACCACCTATGCATCTCATAACTTTGTTCTGGAATTATCATTCGTATTCAGTTGTTTTTCATTTATTAAAAATCTTAATCATACAAAAAAGATGGTCTGCGCGAATGTTCCGTCACCGAAAGAACCCGATAGGACACTGGCTTCTGGTGCAGCTATCTGGAAATCAACCATCACGTTCAATAGGAGTTCGTGTGATAAAGGTCTAACTCCATCGCTTCCAGCAGGTATTCTAAAGGTATGCGCATGGGGCTCTGCATGTGGATACCTTAGTCAAAAAAGCCACCTGTCTGCAGGCAAGCCTTGCGGACGGTAACAATTCACTGCCGTTCTAACCTACAGACTCTGAATTATTTCACAGTGTACGATGCCTTTCATCATTTGGACTGATTGTGGTTGAGTAAATAAACCAAAGCTGGTCATAAGCCTAAAATACCTTGCGGGCAGAAGGTGGCCAGGTCCTAGACCTCGCCACAAATTTCACTTCGGCTTGAAGATCTAGTGTTGTCACCTGGTGTTCGTAATATAATACATACTTCGACCCTCATCGATTTTTCGCCCATTTCACACTCAAATTATTAATGAGCATCACACATCATTGGGTAAAAAACTCACAAGACGAAGCCATGGTGAAAGATCAGAAGCACAACATTCTCAAACGACGAGAAGCCCCGACTAAAATAGGTTTTTCCAAGAAGTGTGGATGGGTTGCGAGTCGGGATCTCTTGACACGGCTACAGCACTCGAGTCACTAGGTCATTCAAGGAAGATATTTTCCTTGCCTCAGTATGGATCTATGAAGATGGCACCAGCAGACAAGGGCCACTAAGGACTAAGGGCCCTCTACGCCACCGCCTACACACAAGTATTCTCAACACCACTACGCACAACTTGCTTCACGGACGACAGTGGAGCAACCTTCTCAATATGGTCAACAATGCACAATTTTTTAAACATTCGCTTAGATTATGTGTCTATACATGTCAGAATAGTGCAAATCACGAAATACAGTTCATTTAATACTGTCTGTTTACACTGCTTCCTAAACACTAACACTGAAAAAGCGCCGAGCTCCGAAGGATCGTCAGAGTATACCCTCACTCCTCGACAGTTCACCAGATACTGTCGGGTCCCGTGAGTGGGAGGGAACATAAGGGGGGTCCCCGAAGAGGCTGCCATTCCTGTAAAGTTGCCAATACTTACTTCATTTGGATTAATATTTGCATTAAACTGATAAAGCTGTTAAAGTTATCTTTGCAGCAGATGTGAATTATTATCACAGTGCGTCTTTCATCGTTTAACTAACGATTTTTACTTCAACTGGAGGATACCACAACTTATCAGCAGGACGCGGGTGCCACCTCAGAATAACATTATTTTTACATTAATTTTCACAGACTTTTTGGTAACAAAACTGAATCGAATATGTACAGACGGCCATGAAGCTTACCATCTGGCTCTCAAATACTCTAGATAGACAAGAAATCCTAAGAAAAACACACACATCGCTGTGAATACTGTAATGCGGCCAAGTTGTAAGGTTTCAGCTTTCGACATTACACTGTTTATTGTTATTTTAATGTGTATATTGTCTAGATTGACTAACAATTTTCAGATATGAATTGCCCATTCGTACTGAAAACCGATGTAATTTACACGTTACAATACGAATGTATTAGAAAAAATTTCGGAGAGAACTTAGGTCCGCTCACCGAGTGAACTCCAGCAAGTCGTGCGGGCAACCAGCCGCTACCCAGGGGCTCTACAAGGTTACGGAAGAAAATTGTTGCTGAAGTTACAAGGTACTCTAGAAAAAAGATGCAGCCGGTTTTTATCCAATGATTTACTCATGACTATAAGCAAACGCCAGAGTAGTATGATAAGGGAATATTCAGGATACATTCTGCACTGTAAGAAACAAAATGACATTGGAAAATGAAGGGGCATAATTAATATCATGATGTGCCAATCATAGTCTGTGTGATACCCTGTTCATGGAGCTGATGATGTCCGTTGATATACAATACATATGGTCAGTCAACATCAGACAACTACTTTTGATAACTACTCTTTTGCTCTAATAAATTCGCATCGTACAGGGATTTCTAAAAAAAAGAAAAAAGAAATAAAAAAGTAAAAAAGACTGGTAAGTTTTTGCTACATTCTTTGCTGTTCATAAATTGCATATAAAAACTGTAACGATGAATATAATTTTTAGAGTGTAACAGATGTTAGATGTTAGAGCCAGCAAGTGTATATTATCGGAGACTAACGTACTTGAATCCAATGCAACCATCATACTACCTACAGACGTTTGTTTATTATCTTTGGCTAAGTTCAGATGAAATAAATGTAGAATATCTCAGCGACTTATACTAATTCTCCCACAGAAAGTTCTTATGATCTGCACCCCCTAACCCCCCCGCACCCGCCCCCGCCCCTCCCATCAGGTGATGTGATTATGCAACTGCTTTATATTTCATAATAATCAATCTCAGGATCCTTTTCATGGGGCTCCCGTATCATCAAGGGCTGTACTACACGTAGAAGCAACGAAATGATGT
>JAUTYZ010218678.1:0-10492 GCA_032273725.1 Panulirus interruptus
TACGTAGAGACAGTTCATCTTTGTACCATTAAGGGATATAAAGCCTCGTTAATCAAATCAGGAACTTTCGATTATATAACGCCCGGTGTGAACATGGGCGGCGGGTGGTAGGGAACCCCATCTGGCAAGGGAGCGCCTCCCATACAAACTCGTTTTTTTTTTTTCAACCCACTGCAAGACCTTCGACTCTGCTACTGTGACCAGGCCATGAACCTATAGGAAAATTTATCGTGTATTCCTTGCCTTCCAATTATTAAAATACATCTGTATAGTTAATGACCTTCTAAATATGATGAATTTCCTCTAAATGTCCAATACGAAACCTTCACATCTGTACCTGCAGAATCAAATCATTATTAGGATTATCATTCAGCACGAAATGTTTGTTATATGGATCTCGGTATATGCAGATCTATGCAGAAATATAAAGAAAAAGTTGACATTTAAGGAAGCGACCACGACATCCACAAAAAAAGAGAAAAAAATGAAAAGGTTATCTTCTTTTCCACACTGTATTTCTTTAGCTTCACTTGCTCGTTTTAAGTCCCGCTGCCTCACCATCCGCCAAAAATCTTAAAATTTGGAAATATATTATGAACGTGGGTTAAAGTCAGTTAGATACATCGCATGAATTGGGTTATCTCTTTCATGTATCTTTTATCTTTATCACACAAAAGATACTTAACACCTTTCTACATTAAAAAATGACAGAAAATGGATAACGATTTCCATAGCTAGCTGACAGGCCAGAGTCATACGTAAAGGCTTCACCTACAAAAGCCTTAAACTCTGCAGCTGGGTTCCCCAGGGTGCAGTTCTCTCTCCAACTATCTTCAATCTCTTCCTACATGACCTCTCATCACCTTCTGCAGACCAAAGTGTGAAAGTCCTTTCATACGTAGAAGACCTTAGGGTTACATTGCTCAGAGAACAACAACTATGCAACATTACATCACGCAGTCTGAATCTCGGTTCCCACAAAAGAGAATGTCTGTCTGCATCCATATAGAAGTTCACCCTCACTCTCTTCACCCCTCCGGAGACAAATACGAATCTAAGTTACTTGCACCCTCCCATAACCCAGGATGGTTAACCACTTTCATTCAACAGAACTCCAACCATATTAAGTATTACATATGACAAACACATGATATTTACTTAGCACACTAAAAATATCAACACAAAGGACTTATTAGAGCAGCGGCATTGTCCAACATTTCATAAAAATTCTGCAATTTTGTGATAAAAGCTCCAAAGTTTGCATACATACTAATACCAACGAGTTATTTTCAGGTGTTCGGGCACTTGAAATTGTGCCTCTGTGCGCGAATACGCAGCTCAAAAATGATAAAAAAAAATCTGGCATGTTACTTTGACACAAAGCTGGATTTCATTGAAATATCAGCTGGCCTTCTCATGTCAATACACGTCTAATCAATGACCAGAAATGGCTACAATAGAAAGCAAACATCTCTGAATGATTGTAATCGTCACTGTAACCTTCTAAAGTCATTATCTGAACCGTCCATAGTCACAACTGTAGTACGCGATAGAGCATCAACTGGGACCTGAAAAACATTCACTGACTATGCCCACAAACTATCTATTCCATATGTCTCGAGGCACAACGGAACGCATCACGCCTGGATCAAGAGTGGGACAGCGAGAGTGGGACAGCGACGTAGGAGACTCCGAGAAAGGCATAGCAAAATCAATGAGGGGAAAATGAGTACGAAGGCGTATTGTAGGCGCTGCACCAGTGCCACGAAACTGGAAGGACTTTCTTTGTGTGGACAGCAACAAGAGATATTCAGCACCACTTCATACAAGCTAATCCAGTTATTTGATGACACATAGATGGGATCTGGTTCTCAGTAAGTCACTTCTACCTAACTTCTCTTCACTTACCCCTTATAAACAGGAGGAGGCAGATGTCCGTATGGGTATACTGCATAACACGGCCACCGCAAGATACATATATGGACTGTCGACAAAGATGTTGTGTTGTCTGTGATGGTGTCGCAAACACACTTCCAGCAAGGCATGAATTATGGCTGGCCTTCGGGCCAGTGCAACATTTCCATTATTAGGCCGCTGATCAAATATCTGATCGTCTAGAGCCTGAAAAATCTCATGCTCTTCTATGTTTCATGTCCTTGCAGGCTGCGTGACAGTGTTTCAACCTTTGCCAGATATAGGGAGGTAACGACCTTGGAATGCTCTGGCAGAGCTTACTGACGCACCACTAACGATGGCATGAGATCCGCGTAACATTCGAGAAGAAAGCTTGCATGCCATTGAGAGGTTTGTCATACTGCTCTATGACCGAACAAGCACCCGCAATGATGTAAACAACGCCAGGATGAATATTGTTTGCAAAAAGGAACTCTGCAAAGAATTCCACCTACAAGGGGAGAGAGCATAGCAGTCTACTGAGGTAGAGTGGACGAGAAATACCCAGGCAGAGGAGTCGAACAATTGAAACTTCCACCCCAGGAGCCTAGAAGCAGAAACAGGTATCGCTGAAGAGATTTTTCTACCGGCAGACCAATACACACCACTAAATGCCATTCCAAGTTGTTACCACAGTCGAGAGAAACTCGTAAAATATTTCCTTTCAGTCGTCAAGGCTTGCAGGATATGAGTTGCATGTCTGTCCCACAAGCGAGAGATGGCTTATTATAAATACTTCGTCTCTCTTTTGGTCAGATAAACAAAGGTCGTTTGGACGTCCTCGTGAAAAGATACAATCACTATGTTTAGCCATGATGAAGGGAAAGATGGTTCCTACCCCTCTTACCAAATCATGGCAAGTGCTTCGTTCCACAAGAAAGCAAGCATCAAGACGAAAGCCTTTGCGTCAACCCATGACCAACCTGGATATAGAATAGATTCCATAGTGAACAATGAACTATAAAAAAGCAGCCAGATATAAACAAGTATATTTTGCAAACTGTTGCTCAGGCTGTACTCTTGTGCGGCAAACAGAGTTTTCTATCCAGGAGTCACCGTGATGATGCCATGAAGGCCTCCGGTTCAAACACAGGAAATTTCCTAGCAACTTTTAGAACTGGTAGCTAACCGTGGCCCAGTGGTAAACGACGATATGGAGTCATGAAAGCGAAACCAGCGCCATACGTCAAAGAACCATTCAAAATGACGTGAGGAACATCATTGGCGAATGTGTCAGAGAGAAAATCTTAAGTACTTTGAAAATATGCCAAATTTTCAGCATGGCAGCGAATGAAGTAACAGATTGCCATGTCAGTCAAGTGGCATTGTCACGAAACAGACTTGGTGGTAAATAGGTATATTCAGGAACAACCACGACGCATGTTCTGCAAATCCATAATTTTCTGATTGACATATGAGAGCTATTGACAATAGCTAGAAAGTCTCTCAAATATGAAGGTGTTTGATTGTAAATGCTGGGTTTAAAATGTATTACATGTACTATGCAGACAATTTTAACTTTTCTTTACCTTTACTGTGATGGTACACCTACTGTGTTGGGAACTTTTCCCACAACCCAATACTGAGTTTTTCTGGTAAATATACTGTGGTGACAAACATTATTTATTTTCATGTACTTTAATGAAGTTAAAAATTCTCCCAAAGTTCCTGTTAGTATGCCACTATATCCTACGCAAATCTTGTTACTCTTAACAACCACTAACCCCTCTCAGAAACTCCAAGATCTTCCGTTGCCCTCCTCTTTTCTTATTCTTTTCAGTAAGTTGCCACTACTGGAGTCCTGGGACACAACTGTTTCGTAACGTTGGTAAGTCTTAGAGTACCACTGTTTAAACGTTTAGGTTAATGTTTCCCAGTCCTCTTGATATGGATTGCTAGTTGTGGTAAGTTCTTGGTCAGTAGCCAGTAGCATTCAGGATTCAACTTTTATTGACATTCATTTTTGGTTATCTGTACTAATGGAGTTTTGTTAATATGGATGGGCAGAAGTTATATTGGTGTGTGTGTGTTCATATGTATGCTTATACCTGCCTACCAAACAGTACCTAAGATTATACTTTTGAAGTTTTTCCAAGGTAGCAAAGTGACATCCATATGTTTTGCATGTTTGAAGTTAACTTTTCCATCGGTTGAAAATCTATTTCCCCATACCCAAGATGAATTGGGTGTCTGTTGTACAGCTGGCTTTACATATTGCAAGAAATTAACATTGAATATACATGTAACTGATGTTTTTATTTATTTCTAACAAATAATGATAGAATATTTTTGCAAAAGATTTTGCAATGAAAAACTACACACACCTTTACAGTAACACATTGATTGGAGTATGGCATTATTTTGCAAGTATGTTGAAGTTTCACACAAATGGCTAAGCAGGGAATGTTATATACATAATAGGTGTTAAATAATTTTTGGTTTGCATTTGAAATGTTATTACCATTGGATATATATAATAAGTAGTACAACCCAGGTTTATGTAGACATAATTTGTCTTGGAAGGTTTCATGGCAAACTTTAATACATGCAGAACAGTGAATAGTATGTCGGGGCACAGAAATAATTGGAAAGTCAATAGAATAACTTCATTTTTATCACTGGAGCTGAGACAACTTGTTACTCAGGGGTTATCCTCTCTGAAACCTGGAAAGTCTAGCAAGACATTATCATGAGCTTAGACAACTTGTCTTGTAGGGGCTCACTACTTTGAGACCTGGAAAATCTGGTAAGACAACATCACGAGCTGAAAGACAACTTGTCTCTTGGGGCCTACCACTCTGAGATTTGGAAAGTCTATAAGATATTATCACAAGCTGTGAGACAACTTGTCACATGGTGGCTCACCACTCTAAGACCTGGAAAGTCTTTTAAGACATTGAGTGCAGTTTTTAGTTTTACTGTATTATGTTTTGGTCACCCTAACAGAAAAGTGACACTAACAGAATGGAGATAGTCCAAAGGTCAAGCTAAAAGGACTTGAGAAACAAATCCTGAGAGCAGACTAAACAATTTAAATCAATTTGGCTTAGTAAAGATGAGGTTGTGGTGACAAATTTTAGTTACTCAAAATCATCATAGGCTTTTATGATCTCGACCTACCAAGCTGCTTGAGGCTTGATTTGTTTCAATTCTCTCGAGGTAATTGCTACAAATTTGTGCGCTAATGTTTTACCATGAATGAAGCAAATTACTGTTTCTTCAATAGGACTAGGAATGAGTTACTGGTTAGAGTGGTAGAAAGCAGTAATACAGATCAGATGAGTTTGAGAATCTACTGTATATTTCGCTTAAAGTCCACGATAAATAATATTTTTACTACCTTTTTCAAGTATCATGAAAGCGCTCTGATCTTCGTAATTCATTTTCCTTGCGGCTACCAACATACTCCTTATTCACATGAACTTTTTGAAGGATTTTCTGTATGATTCATATGTATGCTTTTCTATTCTTACCTCACTGAGATTTTTTAATGTATGTGCCTTTCTACTCGTACATTGTGAGTTTCTGAATTGTGTATGCCTTTCTATTCATACACTATCTGAATAATGTGTATGCTTTTCTACTCATACACTTTCTGATTAATGTTTATGCCTTTCTACTCCTATATTGTGAGTTTCTAAATAATTTCTATGCATTTCTACTCATTTACTGTTTCAGAATGTGTAAGCCTTTGTACTTGCATATGAGTTTAGAATCATGTGTATGGCTTTCTATTTGTCAACCATTTCTGAATGTGTATGCTTTTGTACTTGTACACTGGTTTTCTGAATCTTGTGTATGCCCTTTATACTTTTACCACACAGTGCAAGTCTCTGATATCTTCTCATATCACAAAGAGCCTCAATAGGACCCTGTGGTCTGTTGTAGTTTGAATTCTTTTATTAATGTGTATTATTTAAATGTTTAACATGGTTTGTGCTTTTGAGAATAACCTGTCAGTATATTTGCAGTTTTGTCTGTCTCTCTGTTTGACCAATAACTTGACTGACAATGTCTGGCCTTAGAAAGTTTTATGATAGACTTTACTTTAGTCCTGCTTTGGTAGTATGTTGCATGCATATGATGTATATAGTACCATTGTTAGTCTTGTACATACTTAAATAGTATATATGTAATAATGCAAGGTAATGGTAAAAGAAGATAGTAAAAGGGTAGTATGCAAGGATTTTGCAATATTATTAAACCATGATTGCATTAACTACTGATTTTACCCCCTTTCTTCTAAACACACACACACACACATATACACACTGCATAAGGTTTACCCCTCCCCAGTAAGAAACCCCACTGGGTCTTCAGTTTTTCATATATTGGCTGCTACAGGACACTGATGTGACGGACCAGTTACGTTATCTTGGGAAGCTACAGTGGCAACAACCAAGATCATAAAGCCATCCTGTGGATTTGACAGAAGAATATCTATTCTTAACTTAGTTATGGAATGAAATACTTTAGTGTTGTGTGTTGTGATGAATATTTTCCAGTCCTCCAGGGCTGGTTGATTGTAGTATGATCCTCATTGATAATCATTTGAGTTTTGTGAAAATCCAGATCATTATTGTTTGGTAAAATATTGTTATGAGTTGTTTTGTATAGGAGAGAGCTACACTGGTGTATCCCTATCTACATATGTTTGAGGTGTGTAACTTAAATAACATGCCTGTGTTTCATTCTGCTGATAAAGGGTATCCCATAAGTCTGAACGTCATTCATCAGTTGAGAAGGTCGTCGCTACACCAAACATTTATTGTCTTATCTCTGACAAGTTTTATTTCTTTTTTTATGAAAACAAAGAATTTGTAGCTGGCAGATGTAGGGGCTTTTGAAACATGGTCCAACAACTTTGGTGATCCTACAATTTTATGCATATTTTGGTCAAAATATGCATACCATAAACTTTCTCATGAAACCACAAGAAGAGCTTGTTTACTTTATTTTACAGTAACACTAAAGAGAGTGGAAAATGGTGTTGCAGATATTAACTTTCATTAGTAACTTTTCCCAATCGATATCTGTTGTTTCAGAATTTGAAATATATCAAATGTTATCTTCCAGGTATGTTTGCACTGTATTGTTCAGCAAGTTGCATGGATGTTTGGTGGGCCATGAACTGTTACATGATAATTATAACAGGTATATTGAATCATTCCTGTTTTGTGTATAACTTACAATTACTTGTAATATATATAAATATGTGTTGGTAATTAGGTAGTGTACATAATCTAAATGTTAGTAATTGATTTATCATGGCAAAGTTGATAATGGTTGTCTTTGGCTTATGACATGAGAATAAGAATAGTTTTGTTAGGACATATGAACAGATATTTCCACAGGAAGTAGTTACACATAATCATTTAATTTCTTATTACAGCAAAGGTGCTCTTTGATGGGTCCTATACCTGAAGATTTCGACAACTGCCATCATCATTTAAGTAAGAAATATTGAAAAGAATTTAAATTGCCTTTGGTGTGTGCAGTTTGAGTGTCTGACGACTTATATATGAATTCTTCAAAGTTTATAGTATGTCTGTCTGTGTTTAACTTTGGCTGACTGACTGCTTGGTCTTTGTAATTTTTCAGGCCTGTAATAGTGGGCTAGTGCTGTGTAGCTGTGATTATTGTATGCATAGCACAGACTGTAGTATGTAAGTCAATGAATATTTAACTTAGAATTCCTTTAGTGGATAGACATATTTGGTATGTAAGTTCTATACATAGCTTTAATGTAGGGAAATGGTTTATCATGGCAAAGATGATACATTGCTTTTGATATATGGAATAGGAAGAGTTATGAGTTTATCTTATAAAAACAGGCTTTTACTAGACTACATTGATATACTATTCAACTTTTTACAACAGAAGCAGGGACAAGTTCAATCTCATGGGTCCTCTGCTTGAAGATGTGGGAAACCTCACTTCAGGTATTAATCGGGAGGAATTTGCATTTGATTTCCTGCGGCTGTAGGTTTCTGGTGTCTGTGTATGTGTTTTATTCATTATCTTTATTGCCTGAATAACAAACTTACTGAATTTCATGCTTAAGCTTGGCAGTTTTTCAGACCTGAAATTTTGCATATTTGTGCTGTGGTTACATGATTGACAGTGCAAGCACATAGTAAAACACAGTAGTTTTTGTACAGATTCATTACACGTGGTAGACATTACCTTACTAAAGATCTTTGAATAAAAGAGTTTTAGTGAAGTAAAAGGGTAGAAAGTATCAGTATTATGCATGAATTTAAACTGCTATAGAAGCAGCATCTGCACTATGCCATCTTTAACCTCCCTTCCCCAGTCCAACCTTAAATACACAAACACACACAGGAGACTGTTCCCTTCAGTAGCAACAAGCTCTACTGCTTTGTTTTTCCCAGGTATTGGGTTAGACTGGACA
This sequence comes from Panulirus interruptus, assembly GCA_032273725.1. Lineage (NCBI taxonomy): Eukaryota > Metazoa > Arthropoda > Malacostraca > Decapoda > Palinuridae > Panulirus > Panulirus interruptus. The sequence goes on from JAUTYZ010218678.1 coordinate 8,369, forward strand.
CTCGTATGACGAGCCTGTTTTACGAACTCGAGGAGCAACAGCAGGACTGGGAATGTAAGGTCATCCTCAGATTTGAAAAAATTCCAACTCTGATGATTTCAGTAAGTTATTGAAGTTCATAATATCGTTTGTTTAAGTTCGTTTATCAGTTTTCAAGGGATTGTTTTAGGTCCTGGTCACTGTTCAGTAAAATGTTTTCCTTTTTATATTTCAAGATGGTTTTGTGGTATAGAATATTGTAAACTGAAATGCATTGAATGGATAGGAGTGGTAAGGGATGTGTGAATATCCATAATGATTGCCTAACCTAGTTAAGGAAGTAGATGGTAAGATTCTTAATCTTGCAAAGCTTACTGTTTAATAGATTATATCTTAGATCGAAAATTTTATAGTGTCATCATTCACTGCAATAAGAAATGGTCTCTTGGGTATGTGTAGATGGCACTATAACAAATGCACGATTTATTGTTCGTTTAGGAAAATGAGGTTATTATGTAGAGGAAGTTTTTGGTGAATATTGGAAATTACCATATCATAAGTCACACTAGACAATTTATTTTTAAGTATAGAATGGTATTAATGTTTAATCTTCATTTTCTTGACCACCAAAATTTTCTTTATAGTAATTATGCAGCTTCTAGGACATAAGTCCCAAAGGAACAGTATACATGTACTGTAAATGCATCGTAGACATGTGTAATAAGGCATATTTTCTACTCTAACAGGGCTGCAGATGGATGGACAAATGTTACCATACATCACACCTAAACTGGGTTGCCCAGCAGTAAGTTTTTCCCTGGAGATCCTCTTGGTAGATTAGAAGACAAGGTGCAAGAGATATTAAGCAATTCTTGTATATTTGTGTGTTCATACGTAGGATACGAAATTACTATGTTTAATGTAGACTACGTGTTTAGAAAAGTATGGTAGAGAAAATTAGAGATGGGGCCCCACTAGCTTAGAACTCATCATACTGTACAGATGGTTTACTGAATATTTCTATTGTGCTGTTTATATAAAGGCAATCAATAAAATATATCTGACCAAATTTTCATTGACCCTGTTGTTCGTTGGAAATTTTTATAACTTCATTAAACTGCTCAGTCTTAACTACGTTCCATGAAAATACACTCCTCCACTAAGCTGACTACTTGCTGCATTGTAGTGTTGACAACTTTGATTTCCCACATGGGGAAGTAAGTGATAAAAGGAAGATAAAGCATGGGAATTTTTTTTTTTTCATATTTAACCTCCAACTCCAGTAAGCCATATGGACAATATGTTGCAATGTTTGTATTAACCAATGTACTTATTTTAAATCTTGTTTGTCTTAGTTTACTAATTACAAATTCAACACCAGACATTAGTGTATCTAACAAACATGTATATGGAGGTCACCTTTCGATTTTCCATCTTTATTTTTTTCTTTGATTTACATTATACTTGCTTCTGGCGTTGTTCCTTGATTGTCGCCACTGCCCCCTGGACCTCTACTACCACTGTCACTTCTCACAAATTGGGAATTAAAGGAAAATATAACTTAAAATTTCTTAAATAGAGGCCCTAACCCCTCCAAAACTCCCTTGCCACGCCAGGTTCATGAACTTTCAATCTGAAAAAGTGTATGTTAACCTCTATTCACTCGATCTGAAAGTGGAAATGAGGTTAGAGTTCCCTTTCTAGCCTCCCCATACCTTTACAGACACCCTTCTCTATAAAGGCAGGTGCACCAAAGCACTATATAAACGATGAGTTGGCACTACCGCCTTAGAGATGTCACACCATGCTGTTCATACCGCTTACCCCTATGTTAAATATGCTTCCTCCACATTTATTTTTATTCCCGAGTATATCAATGCCTATATCATTTGTTAATTTGTTTTATCGAATGTTCTTTCCTTTGATAACGAAATGACACCGTGTAAATACAATGTCTGTCTTTGGTAGACCCGATCTGTTAAGAGCTCTATGCAGAAATAATTTTCTTTGTCTATGGATCTTTAACTATTATATCAAGACATTGTTCAATCAACTTATCTGAACACAACTTCAGCAATTTGGATGGCATACACTTTATTCTGGTATATTTCGGACATTTTGGTGTTTTGTCATACTAGCTTGTTT
>JAUTYZ010218789.1:0-10492 GCA_032273725.1 Panulirus interruptus
TACTATACCCTCTGCAAGAGATAGTCTGACACACAAATTTGTAAAAAACAAGAATCATGAATAAACAGTTACCTGCGTTGCTAACTGCTGAGGTGTTTGCTGCTTCTGTCCTCTACCCTTGCTCATCTACAACATAAAGATTTTAAAACATTACTTGGCTTAAATTATAGTGCTCATCTACCTGTACAGAACTTAAAAGGTAAAAAATAAAAATCTGAGGCAAACAATTTCATCAATCTACATTACAGTATTTATTTAAAGAAAGGTAGCACATGAATCATATCGTTAGACTTTGCTTATGATTCCTTTTGAAGTATTTAATTATTTGGAATAAGTAATGTGATGGTGTTCCAGAAATTCATAATTGGTATTTATTAATTCTTTTATTAACAGTGAGTTCCATAAGTTTGAAGGGATACACTTTTCCATGAAAGAAAAGGATTAATATATGACTAATAAAGCTAGCAAAAGCAGTATTGAAGAATGTCAGCGCACAGAATTCATTACTATCACTGGAACAAAACACCAATTAATGTTCTTGTCTGTCACACAATTGTACCAAGGTGACCACCACAGTACCCAGTACATTAAGAAAAGACAATATTACTATAATCAATCTGCTACTGTACGATACAGTCAAACTAAAAGAATTCTACAAATTTTAGTATTTTTATAAAGAATTATATATTATGGCTTCCTTTCAAAAACATCAAACTAATTAGGTAAAATTATATATTTCGGCTTCCTTTAGAAAAATTTATCAACCTTAAATATCCTTAATAATTGTATTTCTTCCATTGTTACTATATAATTCATATTTGACTAAGAGAGACCTATATTTTTGACATCTGTACATATCCTATCATTACATATTCAACAATTATACTGCAACTGCAGGTGTCACATATTGGAAAAGATCTCTCCAGTAAGTGACCATCGGTCAACATATTACAATCAATCCTCAGCTGACAAAGAACTGTCTAAAGATGGCAGTTCCTATTAAAAAGGGAAAGCCATACTTCTGCTCTTTGATCTTTCCAAATTTTCCTCTTCATTGCTTTTTCTAAGTTTACCTCCCTGACATCCTGGTACCATTTTGAAAGAATTATGCGAGTAATTTGGCAAACTCTACTCTTGGAATTCTCTGTTTCCTTTTCCTTCAGCGTCTCAATGTATCTCAATTTTAATACTATGCTTACATTAATTCTTTGCCATTTACTTTAACTTTAAGAAACTTCTTAGCACATTCCACTGGCAATGCTTTATTACAAACAATAATATAGCCATGGTTTATGGTATGAAAATTTCAGTGCATAATTTCTTTTCACCTGAATGTAATATTTCAACAATTTCATTTTTCTCAAAACTGCTGAAATACACAGAGATAAGCTCTGCTTCTCAATTAGTTTCCTGAATCTTATTCCTTTGGAGTTCTACTGTCATAAGGTTCATAACAAGGCCAGTACTGCTGAGGAACAATATACATTATCAGTTGACTGAAATTTTGAAACAACCTGCATAGCCCAAACATGAACCGAAGAAACTACCAAAACAGAACTGATGAATAAGTCAAAGTTTGTGACTAGTTCATGTCTTTATGGGAAAAAGAAAGAATTAAATAATATATTTGCCCCATTTCATCACTCCCATTAGAGAACTTCCCTGATGAGGAACTATCTAAATGGCTGCTGGTTGTCAAGGACACAAAGTGGGCTAGGGTCATTACTTGGTTAGTCTAGTCAATATGATGACAGTTTCTTTGTGATGAGTTTAAAATGATAAATACTGCAATGATGTTAGCTGACATCGAACCAATATACCTTAGTAAATGAAAAATTTTCCAAGTACAAAGCAGCCTAATCACTAACTAAAACCTGTATTACCATAGGTTGCCTGTCAGGCACAAAAAATATATAAAAATCCCATAAACTTCCTATACATAATAGACAGCTATAAACAGATAAAAAGTCAAATCACCTTGGTGACATCAAAAGTATGGTACTCGGCCTGTGAGACTGTTGGGGGTGCATGTGCATAAAGGAGCTTGCCATTTAGGAAGTCTTTCAGGATGTAGCGTGCAGACCGTGGATTGTCAGGAAGACCTCGATGTGTCATAAATCCACGCATAACTAGTAAAGAAAAAAAACCATAATCAAAATATCAAGCATGTTACAAATATAAATTCAATGTCAAGATGGCTATACTTCATGTTATCAAACCCATGTTTAGGGATGATAGTAACTGCAGTGCTGAATTGTGATTTTGAAACTGTAGAGGCTTAGTGACACTTTGAAAGAGTTATAGGGAAAGATTGCATTTCCCCATTCTGAGATCCTGCACAAGTCCAAAGAGAGAGAGAAATAATGTTCAGTACAAGAATAAGAACGAGTATTAGAGTGAGGAGGAGAAGAAAAGTAAATTAATATGTGTAAAGTGGAACACCATCAGAAGCTGAAGAGAGATCATTTATGAAGAGTAGGCAATAGGAAAGAATCTCCAAATTTTCACCAAATTCCCTGAGAGAAGAGGACCAGAGGTGAGACTGATAGGAGAGAAGATGACCAGCAGACCTTGCACCATGAGAGCCATATTGGTGATCAGAAGAAAGGAAATGGGACTAAGTGTTTGTGAAAGTACAAGTTAGTAAGAGTCTCACAAGACTTTGGGAAAAGAAGTGAGAGCACTGGAGTAATAGTTGGAAAGGTTAGAATGGTCTCCTTTCTCAGAGATGGGCTGCATAAAGGTAGGCTTCCAAGAAAACAGAAAAGTTTGGGTTTTTGGAGATATATTTATATATTTATAATTACCCCCGGAACAATTTCTATGAAAGAGTCCTGGTGTTGCCCCAAACACCACAGGAATTTTCTAATAGCTTTTGCAGCCCTAGACTGCACTACTTCCAGTACCAGGGAACTGTAGAATCCTTTGGAGTAAGTTCTTTGATGAGACTTTACTCCCAAAAGTACAGCCTCATCAAAGGTGACTTTTTACTCGCAGTGCAACCTCTTGCAGTCGGAGCCTGGTAAAACCAATCTTTAGAGATGAAACAAGCAAACAAGGATTGAAAGTAGCTAAGAGGCACACTCCTTTAAGACCTGAAGAGGTATACCACCAGGGATACATGCTTTGTGCACTTAAAGCTGGGAAAGTATTCAGAAGATCCTGCATGAAGATAATATAGGAGACAGCATAAGTTCAGTGGGACAAGATTAGGAGAGGAGGACCAGATGCAGCAGCATCCAAAGTAGAGGAGATTAAGGTACCAAAAATAACAGTTTCGGCCATACATTAATTAGGTTGGAAGAGATGTAGAAAGATTAAATTAAAGAATCTACTGGACATGCTTTTAATTAACCCTACAAGAAGTGTAATATTGGTCTTGATGTAATTTCTTCCAAGTGAACAAAGCCAAAGCCAAGAGTGGTGGGGATGACCCCCCTATGCCGGCTTCCGTTTTCCTTACATAATCTTACTAATATCACTTAGGTCACTCATTCTTCATACTTCTCATTTCATTCTTCAATTTCTTTAAGCTGATATATATATAATATGTGCTGCTCTACAGAACTTAGGTCACCCAACGATCGACAAATTTTCTGAATATGCAGGAGGGTGTAAGGCGTGCATGGGATAGAGTATAGTTGAGGGATGTGACATACAGGGGGCAATGTGCTGTCAAGGGACTGAACCAGGGTATATGAAGTGACCAAGGGAACCAGAGAAAAGTCTACAAGACCTGATTGTAGATTTGGTGCATTACACATGACAGGTTGAGAACAGATTTGAGCGAAAGAGTCCATTTCTTCACCTGTTCCTAGCACTACCTTGCTGACATGGGAAACAGTGAGCAAGTATGAAAAGAGAAAGGTTTACTAAAAAGAGTATATAAATGGACAACATCTATGTATTTATCAAAAGAACCTCATAGTATATAAATTATTTCACAATACAATTTAGAATGTAAAACTAACATAAAAAGGAAAAGAGGTGACTAGGCTGTAAGCCAAAAGGATATAGACATAGGATATGTGAAGTCTTGTTGATAATAGGCTATAAGCTAAAGGGATAAAAACAATGATCATACTGGTTTTTTTTTTCCATACATACTATTTCCTGCATTAGCAAGGTAGCGTCAAGAACAAATGACTGAACCTTAGAGGGAAAAATCCTCACTTGTCCCCCTTCTCTGTTCCTTCTTTTGGAAAAGTAAAACTGGAGGGGAGGATTTCCAGCCCCCAGCTCCCACCCCTTTTAGTCGCCTTCTATGAAACGCAGAGAATACGTGGGAAGTATTCTTTCACCCCTATCCCCAGGGATAAATCACACTGTTATATGAGGATATATGAAGTCTTGATGGCATATAAAGCACAAGAAATCCAGGAAGTGTTGAGAAGGTGTGAGAGGAACATCAAAAGTACTAACATCCATATGCATTTAGAAGTTCCTCTGATGTTGGTGGCCTGTGAGGATCTTCCCCTTCCCTAGGATGAGGTAAGCTAATGCTTAACACATTCTCAAACACCTCCCGTGGAATCTGGCTGGCCACAAGATTAATAGGAGGGACTTCATCTCGCAACTGCAGGGATTAACAATGAGAATTAATAGCATGCAACTTTAAAGAAAAATAAAAAAAGACATCATTACACAGTACTGGTTGTCTATGATGTCACATCAAAACTTAAGCTAAGTTTTTAGTTAGCTATAAGAACCATACCAGTCCACCCACCAGGTGCCAATCAAGCTTTGGCTTTCCACAACAATTATAATAATATTATTGTCAACTATAAATCTAATCTTTTGAAAAAATTTGACACTCTATCATGTTTCTTAACTCTGCTGGTATTGCATTAAATAAGCCTTTTAAGTATTTCACTTGATTTAATGATTTTATTGAACTTGAAACATGTGGCATGACCAGATGACGCATAGGGGAAGTTGACGCACATTTCAAACCAACATTGATGCCTATTCATTAAAAGGGATTTTTAGTGAATATATACAGTATCTTAAGCATACTGTGTCCAATGTGCACCAAAAAGAGTATCCTGGACAAAGCACATTGCATCATCTGTGCACAAGTGTGTTAAAAAGCCTCAACTACCTCACCTTTTGAGGATGACCATGCCATATAATATAATATAATGGATTTACTTGGAACTTTTATTATCAAAATACAGTACTGTACTAACCTGCTGTAGATATGGTTACAACCTGCAACTAATTCAGTTGAGAAAAAAATGGCTTTGGCAATTACTACTATTCATTTATAAGGTTATATTCACTATAATGCCTCACTAAAATTCTAACCTGGTGTTAATTCTTTTGATAGCATGTTTCCTCTATAAATTTTTTTTAAATAAATTACGGAGGCAAAAATCAAATGCCAAAAAATTCCTATAAAAAACCTAAAAGCAAGGGCAACAATTCTGCATAAGACCATAAAACTTAATATGATAATAATAAAAAAGATAACAATCAAACAAAAAAGAGAAAATTTTAGAGATTTAAAAGTACAGGAACATAATTCAAAGAAAGCAAGGCTAAACTTAGTTTCACTTGGTCAACATTTTCCTTCATCTATGACACATAATCAAGTTATAGGTGAAGGATGCTACCGTATTATCTAGACCAACTAATTACATAACAAATTTCTAGCAGATCTGGTACAATGTACAAAATTCAATAATGCAGTTATATGCAATAATGCTCAGTCTGACTGACAACATGGCTAATATCCAGACTGATAGCACTTGAGAACCCTGCCTGGAATGAAAGGTTCATAATATTCTTATAATAATAGCATCATTCTAGGGTGATTATATCAACCTGATGACAAAGAGCAAAATGTCTCAAACTACAAGGATGATAATTTTACCTGATCTATTGGAAGAATTCCAGAAATGATCATTTCCTCCTTAGTGGAAACAAATCCAGGAAAAACCAACCCAGGGCAGTCGCACAGCAATATATCATCCGTCAAATACAGAGTCTGGAACACAAAATATTGAAAGTTACTGTTATTGCTAAGATCCTTTACATAGGTTAATTTCTAGGATAGTTTCCAAAGTAACTGTAAGAAGGTGATGCCATTCTGTTGGTTGAATGAGAGCAGGAGTTGCACAAAAAGATAGGTCACTCGATGATGTGTATGGTGATGTCTGGAAATAAAAAAGTTAGAATTCAAAAACACTTCAGAATGCAAGATCAATGTCTAGAATATATCAACTGTTATAACTGCTGAAAGAACACAAACTCGACAGCCTATAAAGAAGGAGCAGATACATGATAATCTATGAATCGCAGCAAATTGTGGGCATCAAGAATAATATCCCATATCTGAAAGTATCTCAGTAAAGAAGATAAAGAACTATTAATTCTGCAATAATACCAAGGACTATACCAAACAGACATCAACCAAGCTATACAAGAGTCAAGCAAGAGAGTTGGAAAGATGATTAAGGTATACCACAGAAATAAGAAACACATAGTGAATAACTATGGAAACATTTAAAAGAAAACTAGATACATGAATGAAGTTAGCCTCTGATGAACTTTGGACTGACATCTATGTAATGTGCACGAAAGTGGAGCGAAACAGTATCACTCAACAAGAAAGACACAGAGATAACACTACATGCCAGCCATGCTTTCTAGCAAACTCTCATTAAAGGTACTGGAAGGTAAGTAATCCCCCTTCCTACCTCCACATCTGACACACACAAATCATCTAAGTCAGTCATTCTTCCCTCATCTTCACATGGCCAGACCATTTCATCATACCTTGCTCTATCTACATCAAACTACACTTATCACCATACTTTTCTCTAACACTCTCATTCCTTACACAATCAACCCACTTCGTACCACATAAAACAAAAAAATTACCTGAAAGTGTTTTGTTTTCCCTGGAGTAGCTGAAACAGGAACCTTCTTTTCTTGCATAAGAGAGTTGATGGTTGAGCTCTTTCCAACATTGGGATACCCAACCATACCAATAGTAACTAATTTCTCCAATACTCGTTTCTTGGTATGAATTGTACGGAAGACTTCTATCAACTCTCTCCTGCTCAACACACGACTGGATGTAACAAAGTTGGAAAAAGGAGACTGAGGGAGATCAGTGGTAGTTTCCATTATTGCAGCTGTTTGTTCATTAGGAGCAGTATTTACAGTTCTATTTTGACCTGGATATTCTTTAAGCTTTGCATGTAACTTTTCAAGATCTTGACGACATTCTTCAACATTTGCATTATTACTGTCTCCCTTGTCTATCAATTCATGTTCATGTTCCTTACATTCTTTATGAAGATGCATGCCCTTTTCATTACATACATGGTTTTCTTCTTCAATTATCTCTCCTTCCTCATCTCTCATATCAATCTGCTCTTGACTATTCAGTGCTGAGAAAAAAACTGCTTTGATATGATTTTGCCGGAAGTATTGTGTCCATGCCTCTCTCTGAGACTCAGTAAGAAAGTCTGATTTATTGATGAGAAGGAGGTTATCCTTGTCTGGGTTTACTTCTTTGACATAAGCTTCCAGGTCCTCACACCGAAAAAGAAGAGGGTTCCGAGCATCTAAAATCTGAACCACAACATCACTGAAAGTACCAATCATAACATGAGAATAGATCAAAGAAAACTTCCAAAATTTCACTGTATAGACACCATTACACACATGAACACTCATATTCAACATTCACTCTTTCTGAAACACTTCACAAACCTCCTTTCTATCACTCTCCACAACTGTCTCCAAAATTCCAAATTCTTTTCAAACGGAGTAAGGGTTATATCATCCACGTCCTGGAGTTTTGCCAAATTCTTACGCCAAGAGAGGAAGTTGATTCGTTCTGCTTCAGCCAGCTGCTCTGGTGTTGTGGTTATATTCCACGGTGGTCTGGATTGAAAATAGAAATATTTATATATAACTATACAAATAATTTCACCTCTTATTTTTTCAAAGTGATACAATAATGTCAGTTGAGTGAAATGACACAACATAAATTTACAAATTCTATGGCTGCTACCTGATATTATAACACGAATCTTATGATACAAAAAGTTCAATAGTTATATTCAAATCCAAAACACTATAAGAAGACAAAAAAATGTAAAATATCTTTAAACCAGACATAACAAAATACAGAGCAAAAGCTGTTTCTCATTCTTAATGAACTGTAAATGTTATACAATTAAATATCAGAGATAAACATGTTTCCAGAAAAAAGTGCATCTCTTTTAGAAGGTTCAGACACAAGCCTTACCTTTCTAATCTCTGGTGCTGGATATTCATAACATTTCCATAGACTGCAAACCACAACAGCAAAATTAAATCTAGACAGATTTCTTCACTATGAGATTGACAATGGGAGCAAGTGTGTAGGATTGTACACTGTTCTTTCTCAACCAGGTTCCAATCTTAAGACTCCTAAACTAAACCAGATATACAACTATATATTGAATAAGTTCAAGTTACTGTTAAAACAAAGTCACCACTATTAGTTACTACATGCCTGCGTGGAATCCTAAGAAACTCCTTGTTGGCTTCTTGAGCTGCATGAATTGTTTTTTTCTCCGCTTCTGTCAACACACCTGTTGCAGTAGGATGCACAAAATTCACATTCAGTTTTTCTGCCTGAAATTCAAATATAATAACTTTTAATACTGAATACGAAGAGTGCACTGATAGATACATAAATACATACATAAATATATATATATAATATTATACAGAACTGCTAGAGAATGGACAAGAGCAAATGAGACCTTTTCTCCATCTGTTCCTGGTGCTACCTCACTAGCATAGGAAACAGCAAACAAGTATGAAACAAAGAAAAAGATATATTTATCTATTTATATATATATATATATTAGATATATATTACCCCATGACCTCTTTCCAAGAGTTCCTGCAGATCCAAGGCTGCACTAATTCCAGTAGAAAGGAAATGATGGACACCTTTGCAACTAGAAGTTCTTTGATGAGACTGTACTCCTAATTATACAGCCTTGCCGTAGGTGATTCTTCACTTGCAGTGTAACCTTGAGTAGGTGGAGTCTGTCATCAGTGGAAAGTGAATTGCATATGACATTTATGGATCTGAAGTGTATGATAGAGATGACAGTGATATAGTGTAAATGAAATGTTAAAAGCTAACCTAGTGACAGCACTAGGATCCCGATTCCTCTATCAAGGAATAAAGTATTGAAACTGAACTGAAAAGCTTTGGGTAGTTTTTCCTGGGAAATAAGGCAAGTGTACAAGTAGGAAGGGATGGGGTTGAGTGGTTCCTGGTGAAGGATGCGTGAATGTCATTATTACTGTTTAATCAGTTCATGGATGGCGTAATAGGGTCTTGGAGTGAGGGTGCATTTACAGGATGTTGGGTTTGGGGTATGAGAGGTGAATGGGATACTACTTGCAGATGGCACAGCTCTGGAGGCAGACTTAGAAATGAACCTAAAAACTGATGACAAAGTTTGGGAGAGTATATGAAAGTAGAAAGTAAATTTGAACAAGTGTAATGTAATGAGATGCAGCAGAGGAGTGAGTCAAGATGGTATGCGTGTAAGTTTAAATATAGAGGATGAAGAACAAGTGGATTGTTTTACCTGGGAGTGGACCTGGAAGCAGGTGGATCTGCGGGAGTTGAAATGAGTCACTGGGTGGGAGAGGGGTCTGAGGCCCTGGATGTATTAAGGTGCATGTGGAAGGGGAAGTCAGTTTCTGATGAGTATGTATGAAGGTATAGTTGTGATGGTAGAGTCGCAAAATGAAAGAAAAGAGTGAATGTGTTGGAAATGAAATACTTGAGGACAATACAGTATGTGGTGTGTGGTGGGATGACCATGTAAGGAATGAATATGTCTTAGTGAAATGTGGTAGTAACTGTATTGATGGTGCATCACCCAAGGAGTCCCACCATGAAACACACCTTCCTTCCTGGTGTCCTAGCATTTGGGAAGACGTATGCTCCATGTCGCTTGGAGCACTTTAGAAACCCTCAAAATTGTCTGGATTTGTAGCATTCATTCATTCATTTGTTGGGTTTAATGGCCAGCGACTTATGAGGAAGGTCATTAGGCCTGCAACCCCTTTTTACTTTTGACTGCATAAAGTCCCTACATAGTGATCCTATAAGTACTATCTAAACCTCTAGGGGAAAAATGATAAGTAAATATAAATAACAAAAGAGGCAAAATATAGATATTCGAATAAAAGTTGATAAGTTGGTATTGAGTCAATGTAGCAGCAAACACCACCCAGTCGGCACAGCATCCACTGTTGCAGCTGCAGGAAGGACCGCGAAAAGATAGGACAGATTAGAGATAGGCCTTCACCTTGGCATCCTTCAATTTTGCTCCCTCTTCTCTCGCTCGATCTGCTTCTTGTCTTGACACAGCTTCCTCAAAAAACTCAGACTTGGACAGGATATCTCAGTGGGGTACACAAAATCTTGTTAAGTTTAATGCCTCCAAGACCCAATTTC
>JAUTYZ010218900.1:0-10492 GCA_032273725.1 Panulirus interruptus
GAGGGGGGGGGATCGTAATGTGGTGAGATCGTAATGAGGAGGATCGTAATGTGATGAAATCGTAATGAGGAGGGATCGCAATATCAAAATGAACAAAGGCATTAAGCCAAAGCTACTTTTTCCGTTTTTATTTTTTCCCCTTCGTTCCAGAGCACCATCAGCGGATGACTCCCATCACTCGACCGTACCAGATGTAATACTTCAGTGGAAGTCAATATTGATTTACTGACGGGGGAGGACCTCGAGTCCTCAGCCAAAATCAGCCTTAACATCTTAGGCTCGACGGTACGATCCTACGATAGATGCAACAACTGAACAACCAGATGCTATTGACATGATATTAGTGAAGACTCTTCAGAAAAGATGTAAAGAAGTTCTTTTTAAAGCGTGCGAGACGTGGAAGAACTGAGTACGGAGAATAATGAAATTCTGACTGGAGATAGTATGGAAAATTCTATAACTTTGTATGGTGGTAGACAGTCCCAGATATGATGCCTCACCAGTGCAGAAATCCCTCCACGTACCTTGCAAATAAACAAAAAGACTACTACAGGGGCCGTGACCAATAAAAAGTTCATGGCCATGGTGAAATTTTCTCCATACGTAACGAAGTGTGAAGTTACGCTTGAAGAGGAAGTTTAAATACTAGGGGAGTGGAGGAGGGTAAGCGTCAAACCCATCTCTCAGAATGAAGACGGGGAAGCTGCGCCGAACGTCAGTCCAGTTTTCCGTGACGAGTATTGTTTGTAGGACACTTGGAAAGGTAATGAGAGAGCAGATGGATGACATCTTGCAAAGGAGAAACTATGTAAGCGAGAAACAACCCGGGTTCTGGGTTAGAAGGTCATATATAACAAACCTTTTGGAAATCAACGAAAGGGAGAGTTCCGTGGTAGAGAAGGGAGATGCGTGGGTTTTGTGGGTCTCGATTGCGAGTAAGCTTATGATGTCTTATCACAGAGGAACTCGTTCAAAAAAGCTGGATCATTAGGCAGGAGTAAGAGGGCAAACTCCTTCGATGTAAAGAAAATTACCTTTGTGGAGAGGGACAAAGAAAGCACGTCAAAGATCCCTCCTTGAAGTGGGTTGTGATCGCTAGTGATATAACACAGGTGGTATGTCCTGGGACTATTGCCCTTCTTGATATACGCAAATGACTTACCAGAAGTACTGGACTCGCCTGAATATGTTTGTGAATGTTGTGGGGTCTCCACCCTACTATGGAATACTGTTCGTACATTTGGGATGACGCTTCTTCCACCTCTTTCTTACCCAGAGTGGAATCAAAAGCCATTTCCCGAGTGAAATCCCCTGCTGTTATCTCTCTCCAGCTACTTCTTTCCCTTTGCTCAGATGCTGCTTCCATCCCTCTGTTCTACAGGCGTTATTTTGGTCACTGCTCTCATGAGATGCAAAGAAGCGGCATCATCTTTCCATTTTCCTGTAACTTTTCGATTCTTAGGAGTCGAGTCTGCAAGGCACTGAGGAGCCCAAATTAATGTCTGGTGTATTCATATTTTTCCATACTCATTACCTCACCATTCATCAGAGACGACCACGATTAGGGCATGCTCCTGCCCCTACCATGTCGGCTATCAAAGAAAGATAAATATAGAAAAACTGGATAAGACTAAATCCGCAGAACCAGACAGAATATCCCCATGGGAACTGAAGGAGTGTCCGACGGAGTTTACAGAGCCAATAGAGATCACATTCAAAGAGTACATGTCCACGGGTGTAGTCCACAGGGATTGGAAATGTTCAGATATTGTTCCAATATAGAAAAAGGGGAGAAATTGACAATCCTCTGAACCATACACCGGGGTTACTGACTGGTACTGTATGAAAGGTATTATGGGAAAAAAAAATCCGAGGAAAAAAACATGCATAAGATCATTCTGACTGCTTTGAATATCTAAATGATGGGCAGTTTGGATCTAAAGGTGGAAGAGCATGCTTTATTAACATAACAGATTTCTAGAAAACTTATCAATATCTTTACATGAGGGAGACAGATGAGTGGAGAATGGCAGAACAGAATTTGCAAAAGCAAATCTACTTCATAATAGGCTGTTAGTAGAATGGGAAAACAGACATATTGCTGGGGAGGTTGAGGGACAGTTTAGAAGACACCTGATGGAAGATTTATGAGAATAGTGACCGAAGAGATGACATTCCTCGAGGAAGTCATTAGTGAAGTGCAGCGAGAGTCTGTCTTGGGACTTCTTTTGTTCCAGGTCTGTGTTGAGGACCTACCAGAGAGATTACGAAGGTATAAAAATAATGACAGCAATTGATGTGAAAGGTTGTGAAACAATGCAGGCGATGTCTATTATGTTCTGTTCTGAGTCAGAGCCCCTGGTTGATGAAGTTTAATTACAGAATATGTACTGTAACCTGGAATGGGGAGAGGAAATTTAATCCCGGAGTGTATTGTATTAAGAATGGGGAAGGAATCAGAAAGACTTCATTTACAGGTTTGCTGTGTTAAGTTTAGAGGAATGACAATGAGCAAAATATTTGGAACATAATATTCATTTATATATTTGTCATTTATAATTGCCCCAGGACTCCTTTCTTAAAAGGTTTCCGGTTTTACTCCAAGACCCCTTTTTCAGGCGCTCCTGCAGCTCCAAGACTGCGCCACTTCCAACAGCAGGGAAATGATGGACGCCCGTGGAATGAAAAGGTCTTCGACGAGACTGTATCCTCTTTCGTCAAGAGACGAAGATACAGCCTTGCCGAAGGTGACCTTCCACTCGCGTTGTAACCACAGATGCGCCGAGTCCGTTAACAGCGAATAATAATACGAACCACTATGTCATTTGATAGATATATTTGAATAGAAATATCAGAACAGTTTATGCAGTACTGGCAAAGGAGGGATGGCACTCTGGTTTATGAATGCAGATGTTTTAAGAATAATCATTGTACGCATGAGATTAAAACCTGGATATAGTGTATCTATGAGAAACCCTTGATTAAACAGGCATTTAGATAAGAAAAAAAGAGAGGGAAAATGTGTAACGTAGAATGCTGCCCGAACTGGCGCATCTGGGCTGTTTAGACGAGCTGAAAATACCTAAACTTTCCTTCCTTAAGAGAAATACAAGGAAAGTAGGGTATCTTATTACGCCTTAAAATATTCCGAGTTAACGAAATATAATGGATACGGATAAACTCTTTAAAGCTAGAGAGGAAAACTTTAAAATTAAAAAGGAAATCATAGGAAGGGCAGTAGAGACTTTATAAGTAATTATGTAACTGAAACTTGGAATTCACGGAGTGGAAATACAGTGTGTTAAAAAGAATCTTAAGACTTTCTAAACCACAAGGCTGAGTTCGGGAGGCAGGATGATACGAGTTATCCTTACCAACTGACAGCAAAAATAGTGAATGGCAGATAACACACACACACACACACACACACACACACACACACACACACACGGAAGTTCATGTTGACCAAAGAGTGTTAAAGAGTGATGTTTGAAGCCAGCTTACTCTCTCTCTCTCTCTCTCTCTCTCTCTGTCAGGACCGCTAGTCTTTTCTCAGTCTCACTGAAACTAAGCTTACGGGGCTTTCGTACACTATTTACCAATCCTCCTTTTTTTTTAAATCGCTTGTCTTCACACCTACGTAAACTTTCCTTCCTTGCAGATTCAGGATTTATCAGCACCTTATGACACAGTAGCTAAGCAACAATACTATGTAATGCTACGTAAAGGTATATGGGAATATTATGAGAACGTTAACGTTTTTTTGTTTTTCTGTAAAGACTTACACCTTAGTGTACTAATCTGTACCTCATTTGCAAAAGGAAGTGTGCATAGCTTCTTGAGCACGACGGAACGCCTTCCTTCGGTCGTGATGGCCTGGCCTTTGACCCGACACCTAAAGGATCAGGACAAATGTCATGGACTTAACGGCCTGTTATGAGAGATCATCCTGTAATATTTCGACATCAACATCTCTTTAATGTTGGAAGATTTACCGTCTTTGGGCCGAGCAAACTGTATTAAAGAAGAACGAACACCTGTTCAATATTACCCACATTAACACCAGCACGCCATTCAACCTCGCAGGAGAGTTATTAGTCATTTCCTGGTAGCGGGAAGCAAGATGTATAATTCTCTCTCTCTCCCCCCCTCTACTAATTTCTATTACATGTCCCTAAAAGTTCTTTTTAAAACATCCTCCATAAACTTCTTCCGTCAGCCGCTCACACCATGACCACAGGAGCGCTCCTCTGACAAGTACAACTCAACGGGCAGCGTCCCTCCTACTCCCTCACTTGTCTCTGGAAAATATGAATAAGATCGAGCAATCCCAGCGCCCCGTGCCTGGTCTGTGGATGTCTTCCCCGTCAGCTTTAATTTAGCAACGATAAGTTGGCCGAGATCCAAAGGTCCCAGGTGGCACTGTTTCTCCTGGTATATGGATCCTGGTGCCCAACTTTCGCCGTCATTTTCACATATACCTTAAAGCTTATCACACTTACGGACCGGAATTTCCGCCATGGCCGTTGTTTTGCCGGCTGGCATCGCTTATTTGCATATCTTAACGCTCGGGTGACAGTAACCTTCCCCTTTACTCCCCTCCCCTGACGTCATCCACCACAAAACGTCCATTCACTCTCGTCATGTCGTACTGTGAAGTTTGCTATGGTACCTCAAGACCTCCTCGCCAGAAGAATGGTTCCTGTAACCCTCAAGAGGAACTTCCTTGAGTCTCATCAAGAAGAAAAAATATTCTCTGGAGATCCAGGAGATGTCTCTCGTGATCCAGGAGATGTCTCTCGTGATCCAGGAGATGTCTCTCGTGAGGAATTCCGACATCTCACTAGGCGCGGGGAGGTAGGCCAGTGCATTATGGAGTGTGGTCGTGATGGGGACCAGGAGGCGTCGTCAGCGTCCGCCTGATAACATTGCATCGCACTGGTCTTAACATCCAGCACTTGATGCCCGGCTGAGCTCGACCCAGGTCTGGAGGCACTGATACTGCCAATACAACATGACACAGCCAACAAATCCTGTGCTTTTGGCAAGAACGATGTATCGAAAGAATTCTGCTGGCATAGTCTGGGGTCTACGAGTCTACAGATCTGTGAATCTAATTTCATATGGTACTTTTACATAAACGACCCAAAATCTTAATCATTTCTTTTATGATGCTCTTCCCTTTAGGCCATCATAAGGAGCTTTACATTTGGAATATACTTTGGATATTTTAATATCCGAATTGTAGCGCAAAACCCAGTAGAGTTCCTAAATGCATCCCTGAAGTAGGATTAATCAGTAAAGCAGCCGTGGCATCCTCTAAACTGACTGCAGACGTGCTTATATCAAGCAAGACATTCCATATCTAGGAAAGTTCCCTGATGATTCTCACATTCACGACACAGATTCATGGCAGTCAGTGTTCCCTGGGCGGCAGGAGGGGCCCCCGGGGCCACACACGTCACCATCACCACAACCCACCACAGGTTAACGAGTACCTCGTCATATTAACGAGTCGTCAGGGATATAAAACAGAAAGAAGCTGCTTATAAATTCCACGCATGAAAGTTGAACATTCAGGGTAACTGATTCCCTCTCTGTCAAGCCTTTATACTACCACAGGCATATGGAGGGAAGGGCGAGTATTGTGTGTCTCCTAATTCTCCCTCGTCCCCATCAGGTGTATGTTGGCACTAACAAAACAAGTCGAGTTACAGAGATGCAGCTGCTTACTGGTCATGGGTCCTCCAACAGAGCTTTTGAATCCATCCCTCAACAATTTTTTATCAACTGATTATCTTTACGAGTAAAATAACCTGGTACAGTTGAAGTATGCTAAGACAATATTTAATTTTGTTCTCGTTTTCTTTCTCGCATACAATTTTTTCCTATTATTTCTCGTGGCTCCTCCATGAATAGGAGCAATAGGGTCTGTGCCTGGCGTGACCCGCGTGGCAGCAATCAACTAAGTGGTCCAAGTTGTTTCTGAATCTGCCTCGAATCAGGGTTAATTCACCCACTAACACTGACTAATTCATCGCTTGATGACCAGCGATACGTTGAGCAGGATTTAAGGGAAATCAGGAAAAGGAGTGATGTAGTTTGGACGAAACCGGAGGAGGAGAAAGGTGGAAGGGAAGGGAAGGGAAGGAACAGGAAGGAAGAACGGACCGGGAGGCGGAGGAGGTCACTTTGGATGCCAGATAATTCTAATTCGTGTTGAGCTCTGACACCAACGACCACACCAGGTGGCCCTCTGGTTGCAAGGGGGCAATACACGGCTGCAGGGAACAGAAGATGTGAAGAAGAAAAAATGGATGGAGAGAAAAGTAGGCAAAAAAAATGGAACCTGGAGAAGAGAGAGCAAAAGATGTAGCAGAGGACAACAGGAGAAGTTAGAGGGAAATTTCTGTGAAGGAGGAAAGTACAGAGGAGAGACGATGGGGCTCATGAGCAACTGGGATTAAGGGGAAATAATAACAGGTTTGTGGAAAAAGTAACCTGAGTGGTAGAGGAAAAGGACGCAAAGAATTTCTGAAGCTTGAGAGAAGAGCGAGAAAAAGGAGACGTTGGAAAAAATAGTCAGTCCAAAACGACAGAATGTATAGTCTCGCCTCCTGCCATCATATCTGGAATGATGAAATGAGCTAAAACGTCTTTGGAACACTAACGTACTTAAACCTGTACGAAGGATAAATTTAAAAAGGCTGCATTCATAATGGTCGTTCAGTCCTTGGTTTTTGGCACAAATCTTAAATCTTGATAAGATGCCAAAGAAAATAATGCTATATTTGATGACGTGGCTAAACAAGTACTTGACTTTGACAACTTCTTTGCAGGTATAGGAAAAAGTATGTTTGGGAAAGTGTCACCAAAATGAAAGAGAAAGTGACAAAGTAGCCGACTCCAGTGTCAACTCTGAATCATTATTCAGATTAAGTCCCTCTGATATATAGACAGTAATACTCTCTGTAAAACATTTCAGACATACCAACTCGCAAGGTAAAGACAATATCACATTAAGATTATTATAAGTCTCTGCCAGTACCCGCCTCATATCTCACCTGTAGTATCAATTCTTCGATAGTAACAGGTGTTTCTCCTTCATTATGGAAACATACTGTGGTTGTGCCCATTTTCCAAAAGTGGGGATCAGGAAAATGTTAGTAATCACCGACCTATTTCGTTATTGTCTGATGTATTTAAAATCATAGAAATAATTGTCGCCAACCAATTTCAATTCTAATTGGAATCAAGTAATAATCTTCCTAATTCCCTGCATGGATTCCGGTCCATCTTGGCTACAGAAACAGCATCAGTAAACGTCACCGCTAAGATCTATGACAACATTGATAAGAAAACTCTGCGACCTTTCAAGAGCCTTTGACAGTGTAAGTCATCACATACTCCTGAGGATATTATCTAAGGTAAAAAGAGATTCGCTCTGGTTCGCGAACTACTTGGAAAACCGGACACAATCAGTCCGGATAGGCAATATATTCTCATCTAAATCAGAAATTGCATATGGGGCACCACAAGGTTCAGTGCTTGGTCCGTTGTTGTTCAATGTTCATGTCAACGATATGGCAGAACACATCACGGATTACTTACTCGTACAGTATGCTGACGATACTCGGCTTCTTCACACTGGCTGTATTGATAACATAAACGAATTGGTCCGTATGGCAGAACGAACTTTGATCCAAAAAACTTATTTTCAACAAAATGGACTTGTTTTAAATGTAAAGAAAAAGCAGTGTATATTAATTGGGACAAGATATAATGAATCAGGAATACCTCACGAAATTAGAATATGTTTTGATTGTAGCTACATCTTCCCTAGTCAAAGTGTTAAGAACCTTGGACTTCATTTCGACTGTTACAAGACTTTTGCTTCACACATCGATAAAATGAGAAAGTAAGTTTTTTGGAACACTAGTGTACTTAAACCGTATGAAGGATAAATTTAATAAGGCTACACCCATCATGGTCGTTCAGTCCTTGGTTCTTGGCACAGTTAATTACTGTATAGAGACAAACTTGAAATTTAACTATAGGAGGTACAAATTAAGGTATTTCAAAATCTTTGTATCCATGTCTATATGACCTACTACAAGATGTCTTTAACTTGAGCTTAATCGTAATAAATCGTACAAAGTGATGGCAACACAAAACATATTTCCGAAGTGTATGATCAATGTCCCTAGGCATAAGATAAAGAACCTACGTACTACGTAAAACTATCAAACAAAAAAAAAACATTTGGGAGGATCTTAACGTGGAACACGTCTTCTAAATTTGAACATCGAACTGAGAGTGAAAGAGAAGCGCCCAGCGTCTGAGATAAAAAGAAGACACAGTGTCTCTCCTCCCTGTGAGGGGAACCAAATAATGACTGATGGCAACACGTTCAACACTGCTGCTGCAGAAACTTCCCGCGACATTCACTACCAGTGTGATATTTGCACATGGGAAAAATAAGAGAGCTTAGATTTTTTTAGTTTTTTAGGAAACAGACGTAGATAAACGCCTGAATAAAATACCTCTTATAAAAATCATGTTTAACCCTTGACGTAATAACACAATTATCAAAGAAAAAAAGTCATTTGGTCACACTGACACCATGGTAAATCCGTCCCATATCTAATGAAGGTTAGCTCAGAAACAAAGAAATGATCACTTACTATTTCTTGAAATCAAGTGGGAAGAAAAACTCCAAAACATTCATACTTCTCGCTATGGCCGTAACATAAAGAGTCCCTAACGTGGAAAAGTAAGACACGATGAGGAGAGGGGTCTATAGAGATGAGACTAATAAAAAAACGAGACACCTCTCTTAGGTGGTCAAATAACAGGATAATCTCTGGGGTCTTTAAGGTACCTGGCAATAAAGGTAATAGTAAAGTGAGCAGAATGATGACATGTAAAGATGATACTGAGAGCAAGATCATGAATGTGCCTGGAAAAAATAATAAATGACAGCTAAAGTGCATGTAAGCGACGTAGGCATTTTCTTCGACTGTTGTTTTTTTCCTGGCGCTACCTAGCTAACGCGAGAAACGGCGATCAAGCATAATAATAATAATAATAATAATAATAATAATAATAAATAAAACTAAAATGTTTTTCAGTTCACCTCCTCTTCACCTAATTTCTTCTGATGTTCCCATTTGCTCTGTTGCTTTTATCACACTATTAACCTCTTTCCAAAACATTCTTGTATTCTCCCTGAAGATTGCTGATACTCCTTCACTCTTACTCTTATTTGCCCTTGTAACTTCCTCTTGACCTCCTGCCACTTTCTCTTGTAGTTCTCATAATCACTTGCACTCTTTCCATGTAAATATTGCCCACACACCTCTTCTTTCTTCCACTAGCAACTTAATATCCTCATCCCACCACTCGCTACCATATCTGACCTGTCCACCTCCAACTTTTCATGCGCCACACACTTCTCTTGCATATGTAAACAGTGCTTCTCTAAATATGTTCCATTCCTCATCCACTCCCCTAGTTTCATTTACATTCACCTGTTGCCATGCGACACTCAATCTTTCTTGGTATTTCTTCTCACAAGCCTCTTTTCCAAGCTCACTCACTTTCACAATCCTTTTCTCACCCATATCATTTCATCTTTTCTTAAAGCCTTTACAAACCTTCACCCTCGCCTCCACCATGTAATGATCAGGCATCCCACCAGCTGCCCATCTCAGCACAATCACATCTAGAGTCTCTTTTGCATGCTTATCAATTGGTACATAATCCAATAATGCTGCTTTCCTGTTCACCTGTGTATATTTATGTATGTCCCCTTTTTTAATCAGGTATTCATAATCACTTATCCCTTTTCAGCACATAACTCTGCAAGTTCATCATTTTTATTCACAACATCAGGTACCCCATGCCTCCAGTTATACCCTCAACTGCCATCACTAATCCTTGATCCCTTGCGTCAAAACTACTGACACACATTTACTCAGCTCATCCCAAAACACTCGCCTATCTTCCTTAGTCTTCTCATTTCTAGGTGTCTAAGCACTAATGATCACCCACCCCACATAATCCACTTTTCTTTCTACCCATATGAGTCTGGGGGTCACTTCCTTACACACATTTCCACAACTCCTCCTTCAGCAACAGTGCTACCCCTTCATTAGTTCTCGCCCTCACAGTAAATCCTAACTTTACCCCTAAAACATTCTCAAACCAATCTTCCCCTTCCCCAATGGCTTTGTTTCATTCAGAGCTTGATCATTCAGGTTTCTCTCCAGAAACATACTACCTGTCTCACCCTTTTTCCTATCATGGTTACATCCACACACATAAAGACACTCCAGCCTGAGCTTTCGAGGAGGATGAGCACTCCTCCCTTGGCTCCTTCTGTTCCAACTTTTATGAACTAGAGTACAATAGATGGGGGTTCCCCCCACGCTCCCGCCCCTTCTCTTCGCCTTCTGCGACACGCAAGGAATACGTAAGAAGCATACTTTTT
>JAUTYZ010219338.1:0-10490 GCA_032273725.1 Panulirus interruptus
GAACTTCATAATACACTTAATGATTTTTGTCATGAACTGCTTGCAAAGACTGATGTGCATAATCTTTGTCATTTTCCTGCAGGCCTGTTTTGTGGGGACTGGGGTGCAGCACGCTGCACTGGAGAACGGCTCTTTGATTACCTGGGTGATTATGAGTTTAATGTTCACACCCCGATAAATATTCAGTACCAGTACCTGAAAGATTTAGAGGAAAGCCCTGAAGGTATCTTACCTTTGAATCAGACTGCACAGCCTTGCAGTGTGGAGTTGGAGGTGAGTTGGTGTTCTTGTAAAGTTGCATCCCACCTTGAGAAAGATTACTTTTCATTCTTTCTTTCGTATCTGATATTGTATTATATTGCATTAATCTTTATACTCCAAGATACAGCATGATACCCTTATGGTATAGGTACTATGACTAGCTTAAGTTACTTAATTTTGTGCATATGATGAATTTCAAATGAAAAAGAATGGATAATAGAGTAACAGGAATTTATATGCTTACATTTTTGCTTCTAGGGTAGTATAGCTTGTTCCTGTGCTGACTGCCAGAGTTCATGTCCTATCATACCTGACACATGGGATGCTCCAGGTGAACCGTGGATCATGTTTGGCTATGATGGCCTGGCTGTGGCAATGGCTCTGACTGCAATACTGTTTTCAGTTTCTTTCCTTGTGATATTTGCATACTGTCACAAGCGAAATAAAAGATACACAGGTTAGTGGAGTAGGACACTTGAAGGTATTGCTCAACCGTCATTAGTTCATAATTACACATACTTAGCTGTTTGCTTACTTTTGTTATTGGTACTGAGTAGTTGTGTATTATGTTGTAGTTTCTCTGTAGAACAGTATTTAATAGAATTTTATAATTTGCACAGGTGCTGATGTGAAAAGGATATTTTACCAGTAATACTGTATACATAACTATGGATTGCTTTCATATAATGGCTTTTCAGAATTCATGTCTTAGTTTTCTTAACTGCATCACCGTTTTGAAGAAAATATGAGAAATCCTTTTTATTTGCATTGTTATTGTTGATTTTTGTTGGTCATAGCTTGGCTGCCATGTAGATGAAATTACATGTTACTTATCACAATGTACACACAGCTTTATATTGTATTGTGCTGCCATATGAGAATTAGACTCTGCCAGGATGACACAAACTCAGTTCATAGTTACAAACAGCTTGAACAAATCCAAAGTAGAATATGCAGTATTGCAGTTTTGTCAGAGTTTGCAGAATCATATTTTTCCTGTATTTTGTTCTGATATTATTAGATATTTTGATATAAAAAAATTTTGATAATACGTAGTCATTTTTTCTTGCCTTAAGCCAAAGCCAATGAGAATATAATGTTTGAAGTATTTGCTCATCCATTTTTCTGTCAGTGATCAACATTTGTCCTCCCACCGATTGTTATTGGTCATTCATCATGTGTTAGTTTGTTCAGGTGTTGTCCAAAACTCTTCTATGCATCTGCCTATCACTTTTTGCCATCAGTAATTTAGCCCAGTATTTTACTTATATATGTTTGTGAAAAGCACATACATGCATGTTTTTGTGTATTTGCGGTAGGCACATCATGTTTGAAACATTTGCCCATCCACCTGTTGTCAGTGTTTGCCCATTTGTCCATCTGCATGTTAGTGGGTAGTATCCATCCATCTTCTGTCTATCGGTGGTCAAAGCCTTTAACCAGAGCCCGTACACATATGTATATGTTTGCAAATTATACAAGCATGCATGTTTACCTACTCATGAATCTCACCATTCACTCATCTGTCAGTAGTCAAAAACTTTTTGCCAAAGCCCACATGCACATACATGCATTTTTCACCATGTTTGTATGTGTGTTCTTCTGGACAAAATCGTTGGTTACAGCCTTCATGGACATGTGCTTGTGTGTATCTCTTCCTGGCAATGGTGAAAACCAACCAGACCCCAAGTTTTCAGGCATGCTAATCGAGTTTTCATTAGGTCTAGAATATATATGTTGTTTTTAGATGAAGAATACATAGATGGCATAATTTTTTTTATATCTTAAGAGTTAGAAAGTGTTAGAAAATGTTGTAAAAGAAAGTTTTAGAAGATGTAGGGAAAGAAGTTAAATATTTAGGTGGGACAAGGGGTCTGTATAGGGTTTACAGTGCAAAAGATTGGATAGGATTGTGCAGTGTTTTAGTGTATGATGTGAGAGGCAGGGATGATTCAGTAAGAAGAGTTGATTTTTGCAGAAGTAACTGTGCATATGAATCAATTGTTTAGGATTATAGCTGTGCATATGAATGAATTGTTTAATGTTGGTTTTAAAATTTACAATGTTGGGTTGGTAAAGGTTATGGTTAACTGAAGTAATGATGTAGATTAAAAGAATGCTGAAAGAAATATAAAGTTGAGGATTTTGCAATATGCATAAAGGACTCCAATAATGGTAGCATTATTGGTAGAAGAGTTTAAGATAAAGGCAATTGAATGAAGGGTAGGCAAAAATGCTCAGAAATTGCAAATAGAAATAAAACAAATGAATTGGAGAAATGCAGACTGGATTGTGAAGTATTTTTGATTGATAAAAGATGGAGAGTGTACACTGGTCAAGTATTTGGATGTCTGGTTCAAAGTGGAATATAAGCAGATATATAAGAGAGACCTTTTAAAGACTGTAACATTTCTAAAGAAAGATTCAGAAAGGAAAACTTGGGAGCCATAAAGTTTGAGGAACATAGCAACCTATGCTGTCATTCTTAAGAACATGGATATAAAACAATATAATGGTTCAGAATACACAAAGTTTGAATAAATTGTCTAAGACATGGATGTTCAGTTAAAGATGAATATAATGAAGAACAAGAAATATAAAAGAGTTGTAAGGTGTTGTGATGGACATGGTTGTTAAATTGAAGGTGGAATGGACGTATGGAAAAAATAGAAGTGATGAGTCACTAAAACCAGATGCTTGAGTGAGGTCTTTTGAAGTAGATACATATAAAGGTAGAAGGATGGACTGAGGGAATATGTGTCTTCGGGGGGTTCATTTGTTAGGGAGATCTACTCTGCATATGATTATGGTGTATAGAGGGGACTCTTCATGAGCCATTACTCTTTAGTAGAAGGCACATAGTATATTGGTTGATTGATTTCTTTGATTATTTTATTGTAATTGCAAGCAAAAGAACACACTAGTTGGTTGAAGATATGTTACTCGCTTAGTAGTTACTGAATCAGTGTTTACCATCATGTGTTAAAGATTATACAATTTTAAATGTATATCATGCCTTTCTTGCTACTTGGTCCAAGTTTTTCGTTTTTTTCTGGTATTTGAATAACATTAGTTAGGAAGTAGATGACTTTGAATCAGATTACAATATTAGAATTTTTGAATAAGTACTCTCTGTAGGTGCCTTACCTTTTTTCTTTCTTTCTTTTGTAGGTCTGAATAGGCATTAATTTTGCTTGTTTACTTTCTCTTACATAGTAATTTTATTATGCTAATTGCAGAGGCACTAGAGGTGTTGATCTTCCTGATAAAGGTAGATAAACAGCAGCAGAAGCCAGTTTCAGGTATAAGGAATTGACCAGCATTTGCAACAGCATCTGCACATATAAGCAGCACTGCTGCTGTAGTTATTGATAAAGTGATATATTCTGAAGTAGTTAAGCCAAATTGCAGATTTGTAACTGTACATATCTACAGACTCTGTTGCAACTAGTGTAGTGATGCATTGTGGGTGTGATGTGAAAACTGAATGAAAAAGTGTGTTATGCTGATATGTATTACATATTAGTAGTGACTAACTGGGTTAGGATTTCAATAAAGATCTTCGGTCTTGTAAATATAGTTTTTATGATTAGCTTTCATGGAAACCTTTTGACCACATAGACTACCCTTTTGATAATAGTGTAATACTAATACAAAGAACCTCTCTGTAGCGGTGATGGTAGAACGTAGTATGCGCAATCCAGAAGAATTACGAACGGCTGTTGGGCGACGCCTTGCACACCTTTCTGATCCTCAGGCACAATTTGCTGGTGAAGATGAGAACTCTTTACTCCATGGTAAGGGAATGAGCAGATATATATACTGATTAGATGTTGCACCATTATATTTTAAGACTGCAGTAGAGATTACACATGAGAATCTGATTTAAAGACTTTTGGATTGTTCATTTACATAGATATTTGCATGCTGATGTCATTGCAGTGTAGATTGCTCATTTATGAAAAAAAAAATTGGGTAAATAACTTTAAAGTTGGTAGATCTGCTGTTGTACCACACTTTAAAAAATCCTACAGATGCTATTGCATACTGATTCTCTGTGTTCATGCTAAAATATCACTTTCACTTACCTTTTTTATAATTAGATTACCTCATATGTTAAAGGCATATATCTTGAATATCTTGACTGCATAGATGTAATAAGGTAATTAGAAGCTTAACTGTTTCACTTTTTACCACGAGATTAGTATGCAAATTGTTTATAGTAGTTTTGTTAAATCATTACTCAGTTTCAGTCATTCAGACAAACATAGTGTTTGAGGGAATACTGTATTTTCCACCTTTCTTACAATGTAGAAAACTCTACACCAGTCATATCCATATGAAGTAAAAGGGTGAATAGATTTTTGTAGTGTATTTGTAAAACTGCATGCGAGGGAGGCATGTAAGGTTGGGGATAAGTGGAGACTCTTTTGCTGTAGCCACCCCCTTGATGGGAGTTCCTGAAGGGAATAGGTGTCAGAGATATAGAAAAATAGATTTGTATTTAAGAAAAAAATAAAAATAGAGAAGAACAGAACAGTTTGATCTCACTCATATGCATAAATTCTTTTCTGGTAAAGAGAGTATCCTCTGTCATCCATTGTAAGACTTTCATGAAGTGAAGGACTGTCTTTTGTTAGCTTAACAACAAGCTAAGGAGACTTCAGTTTAAGAGCTTAAGCTTATTTACATCTTTTTAACATTTAGTGAGCAGATTGAATGATTTCACTAATTTATTGATTTTTTTTCCTACCAAGAAACAAGGATTGTCCTTGAGCTTAACAGTGTACTAAAGATACCACTGCCTCCCATTCAGATTACATTTGAACTGTACATCAGTCCAAGAAATTCCTACTAAACAAAGCTCAGTGGTGCTAAGACTGCTCATGACAGAATATTGTCAGTTAAATCTTGACACAGTAATTACCATTATTCCCACACTTCACACAAGCATTTCCTCGCTCCACACTAGCATTTTCTCATTCTACATCAACATTCCCACACTCTTCATTGGTGCTGTAATGATCAAGTCAGCCAGCGGATGGTGCTAGCCTACCTCTTGTTCCATAGGCTTGGTGATCATTTGGCTTGTCTTTCAAGGTCCATGTGTGGAACTTTGGAAAGTTCATTCATGGAAACTAAGAAAAGGGGCAGGTGTTTGGTAGTTGCCTCTTTTTGCTTCATTAAAGCCAGTGGTGACCAGTCATAAGATTCATTTTTAAAAATTTATCAGTTTTGTGCTACTTGTTGCTCAGGTTTTCTGTGATTTCAGAAAGAATGTGCCATAGCTACAAAGCAGTAGTTGCATTGGACTGTTTGCTCATGAAATCTCAGAAAGTCCAAGGCATGTTGACTTTTAGTTGCTTGCAATGTAGCATTCAAAGTTCAAATAATAATAATATAGAACAGCAACAAAGGCAGTGCTCTTCAGAACAGTGGTATGACCTGCAGCTGAGAATGGCTTCTCATTCGAAAAATGAAAATGTTGTACCTTCAACATTAGATGAATGCAACATTCCAGAAAGTAAATTTTGTTTTGAAGTGTCTTTCCATCTATCTATCTCTTCTATCCATGTGTCGATGTCCGTTCCCTTCGAGAACTCCCTCAAGAAGTTGGCCACGGCAACAATCTCCATAATTGGTGAACTCCAGTGCTGCTTCTTAGCCTTTTAGTGCCTCACCTCAGCAGATCACTGGCAGAGAGCAACTCTAGTGTATTGTTCCCAGAGGCTCCTACCTAATGTTCCTACTGACTACTACTACTACCTTATGTTCCAACCTACTACTTCTACCTAATGCTCCCTCATAAATGTTCCCACCTACAACTTCTACCTGATCGTCCTGTCTGATGTTCCTACCTACTATTTCTATCTATCTACCATTTTGCCAAAAGGCAGGGCTAGCGCGTAGCACTCACTGCATGAAAATCTAGAGTTATGAAGAATGAGTTGTGTGAGTTAAGTGTTGTCTTGTGTTATATGTGACAAGGAGAGATTATATGTTTGCAAACAGAATGCTAGCAGTCCACATGTGGTTGAGACAGAAAGAAAAGACAGCTACCTAGGTCAGAGGAGTGCACCTTGACAACCACTGAAGCGCTGGCTCACGCAGCCATTACTAACCCTCCTGATACCCAGGTGGGTAGTACCGGTAATATACCTCCCTGGTCGGAGGCTGCCTGAAGTGTCACACTGAGCAATCTTTACTTTTAGTTCTTGCCTGGAAGTCTTCTGTATTCGAATGGAACCTTCCCTTAGTTTGGCTTTTTCTGTATAATACACTTCATCTGTGGACTGTCTTTTCAGCAAAGTACCTATCTCTCACACTGGGGAAGATGATAAAAGTATATACCATATGTTAGTACTTCTGATTCATATATATATGAATTGTGTTCTTGTTTGTGTGTTTGTTATTTCCCACATGAGTGAGGTAGCATCAAGACAGATGGTTGAGCCTTAGAGGAAAGATCCTCCTTTGGCCTCTTCCTTTGCTCCTTCTTTTGGAAATTGACACTGGAGGGGAGGATTTTCATCTCTTGCTCCTGCCCCTTTTTGGCACCTTTTGAGACATGCGGGAGATATGTGGGCAGTATTCTTTCTCCCCTATACCCAGGGATAATATATGAATGAAGCATGTTGTACTATTTGTAGAATAAGAATTTGTCTGCAGCATCTTAATTCATACTACCAAGTGCAATAGTGTGCTAGCAAACCAGAGAGAAGCCTTTTTACTTGTTTACTTGTTCTTAGATTTACTGTGGATAATGCCATGACTGCTTACTTCGCCCCATGGTGCACTTCCTTACTGTTCTTTAGTTCAGCCTTTGCATATAGGCGAGTAGTTGAATTATGTCAGGATTGTTAATTTTCATTCATCATCTTTTCAGGGCGTCCTACCACTGAAATGCCCGAGATAGTGATGCATGATGAGCTGACTGTATCAGAACGTATCACAAATTGGACACAGACAACAGTAGATCATCTTTTTACAAAGTGGGGCACATGTAAGTACTTGTCTGTAGAGGTTAATTTGATTTTACTCCACATTTTAATGTCTTCTTATTCTTAACTGTTTCATTGCAACAGATTTTGGTTTATTTCAAGATCTTTAGGAGTGTGTGAAAGTAGAAAGTTTAGTGAATGTGAACAAAAGTAAGGTATTGAGGTACAGCAGGGGAATGAGACATTAGGTAAAGGTAAAAGGCAAATCAACACTGAATTGTATAAATTGTGCTGTCTCTGTAAGGCAGGACAAGGCAAGCGATGATATTCTTATGTGTTTGCCAAATTATTAAGGGTTCTTGGTGTTTAACTTCTATAGTTGAGTTGCAAGTAAAACAAAAAAAAGTGCTGGACTGTGAATAGTAATAAATCATCTTTTTCATTTCAGTATGTGCTTTTCATCCATGGAAGGTGATGGGCATTGGCCTGATTGTAGCTGGATCACTGTGTGTTGGAATCCTCTTTCTGCAAATTACTACAGATCCTGTTGACTTGTGGGCTGCTCCCAATTCACGTGCTCGCATTGAGAAAGATTATTATGATGAGAGTTTTGAGCCATTTTACCGCACTGCCCAAATTTTCATTCGTCCAGTTGGCTTTGAAAGCGTAAGTATGACATTTTCCTGTCGAAGAGGAAATTGTTTGTCACCATCTTAATGATGTACTAGTTTTGTGATCATGTGTATTATCACTTTGTAATAATAGAAACACAAGGAGCCAGTTGAAATTTTTTCCTCAAGGTTCGTTCAGTCATCTGTTCCATGATAAGGTGGGAAAAACAACCACATTAAAAAGAAATTATATTACCTATAATTACAGAAAGAACTTTTGACTTTTTTTACAATCTGATATTCTGAAGCAAATATGTTAGTAGTATAAGATATTGTGCATGAATCATTTGAATGTAGGAATTGGCATATATAATTCAAAGAGATGTTTATTCCCATGTTGGAATTTCTGAGGTATGGTATATAGGCACTGCCAGTTTTATATACTGAAAACTTTTGAAACAAGGTATGGTTGTAAATCATTTGTATTTGTTTTGCAGTTTCATTTGAAAGGTGAAACCTATGGCCCAGTGTATAACAAGACCTTCCTTTTTGAAGTCCTCAGACTGCAGAACTACATCACAGATAAGGTGTGTAGTAAGCTTATAGTATATCTGTTGATAGTGAAAAGTTGTAATGACAGAAATAATCCTAAAAGTCATAAGCTGAACTATATAGTCTTGTCATTCTGTGCATAATTTTTTCATGTATTCATATCTATATATTGTACTTTGATTATACATTTGTTATTAAAAGAATTTTTAGGTTCATATGTTTTTATCTGAAAAGTATATTACATCTTATTTTCAAATAATTTTTTTTGAGTTGTGTATGAAATGTCTGTTGTGTCACATAACAGAGCTCCCTCTTGCAAATGGAGATAGGTAGGCTCTTTATCTTTGTAGGTAGGCACTTTCTCTTTTGTTAGTGTGGAGATTTTCTTCCTAATTACACTAGATGTAGCAGAGGATATGGAATGAGTTGAAGTAAAAATATTTAGTTTCCCTTTGTAACTATAACTTCCTCTTGTGCTTTTGATTATCATACCTTATATAAAGCCATCTGCATTCTTTTTTTCCTTTCTTTTGCAGTTGACAGCAGAGATTGGCGAGGAAAATGTGTATTTGTCAGATATCTGCAATAAACCCATGGCACCTGACAACATGAACTGCAACATTCAGTCCATACTCAATTTCTGGCAGAATGATGAGGCTACATTTAATAAGTCTGATGTCCATCATGCAAAGTCATGCATTGGGTAAGCTTCTTATATTATTTGGAATATTTTTTATACACGGAGTGTAAAGTGGAGAACCTAATTGGAAAGGCCTAGCAATATCCCAAAGCAAGGCCTGAAATAATAGGAAGATTTCACTGTGAATAAGAAGTCTTTGAAATCCATCTACCTTCTATCCTCACTTGAATAAAGAGTTACTTAAAGCGTATGAATTCAGTAAATGAACTCTCTCAGTTATCTGGTCGAAAATGGAAATCTTGTGTGCAGCAAACTCATCTCTTACAAGTTTTCCTTTCATCTTTGGTCGAGATTAATGAATCCGTATTTTCTTTTTGTACTCAATCCTCCCTCATATCATCATCTTACCTTCGGGGCTTCCTTTCCTCGAGCTGTGTATTTTTATCTTGTTAGATATTTATCTTACTGATGCCAGTTTAAACCTTCTACTGAACCGAATTTTCCAGTTCGTACAATATTATAAAAGAATTATTTTTATTTAGTTGTTCCTTTCGCCCACATCTTGCAGGAATGCCTTATGCACACTGAATATTTATATATATAAGTTTATTCTAATTCAAGTAGTTTTCATAATTTACTTTATGGATTTTGTTTTTTTTGGGGGAGAAATCTAGCAAAACCGAAACGTTTGCTTAATTTCTCAGACCAGATATGAGATTGGATTAATGTATCATATATTCTGTGGTTGGAAATCACAGTTAGTCTGATTTGTAGCACCTGCACCAATTGATTATTTATTACTGAAAGGCGTTAGTTCTTTTATCGACTTGGTCTTTACTTAATTGTCGTGTTATTTACTCAACAGTTTAAGCCTTGTGATTAACGATATGCACCACCATTTATATTTACATGTTTTTATCTCACCTGATTACTCTTTATTAACTGAGAATTACGAGAATTTCTTATCAAAATCATTTGTACATCAAAATTGATATATTACGTATTCCTTGGAATTCCCTTTATGGGGCCTCTGCAGCTTCGAGGCTGCGCTCCACATGCAATCAGGGTGAGGTGGGCGCCTTTAGGGGCGAGAAGGTACTATACTCAGTGTAGTACGTATAGCCATATCAGTATCTCCTATAACACTATACAAATGTCTATAAATTCTCTTCGGTAAGTGCCATTCGCAGTGAATTCGTTAAAAGAAACTTATGGACAACCTTGGAAGATGTCTTATGCATTAATAGCTTAGGGATACATTATACACAGTGACACAAGATAAGAAACAAGAGAATTCTTGCAGGTTAACTCACTATATTAAACAAATAATTCCAAGGAGCTTTTGGTATTACAACAATGGCCATGTTCTGCTGTTCTTGCTACGATCCTTCACCAGGTCCGGGGAAAGTGTCACAAACACTCAAACAAAATACACAACTGCTCCCACAACAGCTACAGAAAAAACAACCACAACTTCTCCAACAA
>JAUTYZ010219446.1:0-16739 GCA_032273725.1 Panulirus interruptus
CTCTCTCTCTCTCTCTCTCTCTCTCTCTCTCTCTCTCTCTCTCTCTCTCTCTCTCTCTCTCTCTGTCTCTCATTCTTGGCTCCAAACATGGACAAAAGTCACATCAAGGGTAATGAAAAAGAAGAGACAAGGGAAAGTATTTATGAATTTTGGAGGAATGAAAAACCTGGCCATTGCTTAAAAGAGCATTGGCCTGTAGAAGAACAGGGTGAAGGCAGCAACATCACAGCAGATAGAAAGGGATGGTTGGAGAGAAATGATGCCATGAGAATTAATGAAATGGAAGGCTTTTGATTCCACTCTAGCTAATAGAGAGTTGAGGAAAGGGCCATCCCAAATATGTAACGTTATTCCATACTTAGTGAATATTACCAACATTCTATATTTGGTGTTTTCATTTAACTTTTTAATATCTGGATTGTCGCATCTGATTACCAGATATCACCAGATCTGACTTCCTTGTATAATAGTCTCAGAGAGTGACATTTTGTGGTAATGACATTAAAAAATTAGGATGCATATTCTAAGGGCCTGGCAGTTGCAACCTTTTTTTTTATTTATATTATTTTAGTTTACCATGTCAGATATCCTTTTCCTTTAATAATATAATATACCATGTCTTAATATATCTGTGAAAATGAATATCATACTGAAAAGAATATATTTTCTTTGGCTTGCAAACTTGGTCTGCATATGGTGGTACCTGCTGTGTAAGCATTTGATGTGCTTCTGTTAGGACACAGATTCATATTGGCAGTAGTTGTAGGAAATTAATGAAATTATTTTACTTTTCCATCATTATGAAATACTGTACATAACTTAAAAATCCTGCTTTATTTACTGGTGTTATATTGTTCAAAGAAAAGAATACCAGAACATAACTTAAAAATCCTGCCTTATTTACTGGTGTTATATTGTTCAAAGAAAAGAATACCAGTACACCACAATTGTCTTATAAATGAATGAACAAACCAAGTTCATATTTTTTATTTGCCCAGTAAATTACCTAGTGTACTTTTTTAGTAATATGATTAAAGAGTGTATTTAGAAATTCTCTTCATTATCTGTTTCATAATGATGGTAGAGGAAACAGATTTGTGATTCATATCTTACTAGCGGGAAGGTGCCATAGCTTGTCAATACTGTCACATTTTCGAGTTCTGTGCAGTAGTATTGGTCACCTTCCTTCACTTACACTGAAGAAGTAATTTTATCCATTTCAGTATGTGATGTTAGTATTTACTGGGGTATTAATATTTCAGTATGTGTGTGAAACCTTTGTCTCCCTCACAGCATGACTTCTCGTAGCTGAATGCAATTCTAAATGATTTTGCCAGTGCTTTCACATTCAAAGTCACTCATGGGAGCGGCTGATTACCTTGCATTCTTTTTCGTTGATGCTAAAACTACAGTTATTCTGAGGTTTGGTAAAGTTCCAATTATGCTCAGCTTTGTAAATTCAGTCTAGTACCGTTGTATGTCAGGAGGCTTCACCTTTTCAGTGAGGGCAAATTTTGTAGCATGCAAATAGCATTCACCTATCCATGCATCTGGATTTAATGTAAATACACAACATGGGATGTCAGTCGTGCTCTCTTCCACTTGTTGCATTAGAGCTAAGGTATTGAAGACTTTCCTGTTCAATCTGTATTATAACCTTGCTATAATGAGAAAGAAGTACCAATTGTTGTGACTGAGACATGAAAAAACTGAGAAACTGTCAGTTTTGACATAAGATTGGATGGGTTAATGCAGTATGATGGTGGATGAAGCCCTACAAATATTAGAAGAGTGCTTTATTTTGCCTTACGATAATCTTAAATGTATTAAATATAACTCAAAACAAAGTATGAGAAAATGTGTCCAGAATTATTCCCAAGCAAGGCATCACCACTTTCTAACAATTTTGTAGAATTGACTTCCTTTGATTTCATTTAGGGGAAAACTTTTCTCGAATGCATCTATGTTAAACAGTGGGTCACTTTACATAGAAAAGCATAGCCCTACCTCACCTCAGTTGGTTTTTGTATGTTCTTTTGATTTTTAGAATTGTTTTCCTTACTTTTATCTTTCTCCCAGATCATCGTAGCACCTTACAGTTATTATTTATTATCACAACGTAAAATGTAATATACCACACCATGTATCAAAAGTCTAAATAATTTTTTCGGAGTTTAAGAATTGTATTCTTATGCATTGCATCCAAATCCACAACTTACTTCAGTGGTTCCCATAAGCTGATGCTTTACCTAAGAATATGGTTGGTAATTATTATGTGACAGAAATGAAATTTGGAATTTTGATTTTAAATTTTCCAGTTTTCTGATCTGCGGTTACAAGCGTAGTACATACTGGATCATAAAGTAAGGTAGTACTTTAGCTATGCAGTGCTAATAGCTTTGGACACTGAATGATTCTGTTTTGTTGGTAGCGTACTGTGTAAAGAATAATGTGAGAGTTGCAGAGTGTGATTTAGAACATTGCTTTTTTTAATTTTTGATATTAAATAATGCAGCAGTGGTGAGGGTTATGAGGATAACAAAAATTTTCTTTCCTTACTGACCAAGAAGCACATTCTTGGGTCTCATATACTGCACCACTGTGTTATATGCTCAGGATTTCCTTTCATTGATTTCTTCAGTAACATCTATTTGGTATTTTTGATAAAGATGATTTAATTTCTTGGTCTGTTTGTTCCCCTGCCTTCCTTCTAGTTGCTTTCTGCTTCAACAAACTTAGCTTCATGTGTACTTAGTCTATTTCCCGGAAAAAGGGGAGGAGACTTTTTTTAATAATTTTACTTCATTGTAGATCATGAAATACTGTAATTGATGTATATTACTCTATTTCTTCACAGAGTGGAAGACATGCAAAGCAAGAGGCCAGAGGATATTTCTACTAGTTATGGATTAGAAAAGGCAAAACATGCATCAGAAGAGGAATGTCTCCCATATGTACCACATTCCACACCTTTGGAATCTCTCCCTGGCTTTGATGTGGATGCTGGGCGAACTTGGGTGTACCCTGTTAATTATCCTTTAAGAAAATATCAGTATTCCATCGTTGAAAAAGCATTATTTAGGAACACTCTTGTCTCACTTCCTACAGGTTATTTTACTTGTGCAGTATTTCAGTTTATATTGTTTTTTGTCAATTTTCCATGGTTTCTTATAGAAGGACTACTGTGAGAAAAGTTGAGGGCTTGAACTTTTCCCAGTAATGAATCAGTATTTAAATTCCCATTGCAGCACCGCTGATGGTCAGGTACATGTTCTCATACTCCACAATTTCATTCAAACTTCACAGTAATATTCTCCAATTTTCTGCCATTTATTGGCATCCCTCATCTCTGCCAGTCTCATGTTTTTATGTATTTGTATTTCTGCTTTCCTTCGTGTGTGCTTGCTTGAAGCATTCCTCAGTCTTTACTCACATTCATAGTGCCAGTAAGTAGTGTCTCCATCACTTTTGTGATCATTAAACTAACTTATAGTTTTCTTAAGCAGATGTTTTGAAAATTGTTGTTTTATTTTTGAATTATGAAGATTTGGATGTGGTCAGTATAAAAAATGGTCGGACAAGACTTTAAATTCTTCTTTATACTGTAGTGGCAAGAAAATCTTTACTTGATATAGATAGCTAGAGATGGGCTAACTGAACATAACTGAGACAATCTTGCTATAGGATTTATATCTACTTGTTGGTGTTATTGAACTCTGCCTGCTTGAGGTTACACCATGAGTGCAAAGTCACTTTCAGCAAGGCTGTATCATTGGGAGTACACTGTCATCAAAGAACTTATTACTCCAGAGGAGTCTACTTTTCCCTCATACTGGAAGTAGTGCAGCGTTGGGTTGTAGGAAGCCTTTAGAAAGTTCCTCGGTAACACCTGAATCTTTAATAGAAATTGGTCATGCAGTAAATGTAAATAAATGAAATAGAAATTTATCTTTGTTGACGGTACTGGACTCCCTCTGCATGAGGTTACACTTTGGCAAAGTTGCATGATTGCCAGTGACCAAAAGGATTACAGTTTCATCAAACTCACTTCAAAGGAGTCATTCATTTTCCTGCCACTGATTGCAGTGGATGAATTTTTACAACGGTGTATCAGGGTTACTGGGCCTGCGTCTGGAAACTTCCTCGCCATGTCTGCAGACAGACAGATGGACAGGAGTGCCTTTTTATAGTATAGAAGATAAGTAAAGATGGATCACTTACATAGTTGAAATTAAAAAGATTGATAGAATAAAGATATATGATTTGAAAATGAAATTATACCTCCTTCCCTCAAGCAGCTAATCTTTGGATTTCTCTTCCTCCTTCTGTCTTTCCCTCTTTGTATAACCTTTCTGCCTTTAAGAGTCAGGTCTCCAAACACCTTCAGATCCCTAAACAGTTTCTGCTCTCTTTTCCTTTCACTTTATATCCTTCATTGAAGATGGCCTTTGATTGGGGAATGTTTTGCTCGTGCCATTTTTGTCACTGTAGTGTAGATGTATGGTATGAAGAATTCATTAGAAGGAAGCATGGTTGGAAGTCACTTAGGATGGTATGGTCATGTAGAACATATGACAGATGATTGATTTTCAAAAGTATACAAGGTAGTACTGCACTGTATAACTGAAGGTACCATACACAGAGAAGAGGTTGACTATGTCAGAGATGGTTGATGCAGAGAGAATTGATTAGGGTTAGGGACATTACAGATAAGGATGCCATAAGAATGACTGGAACCAGATGCAGAGTAAGTGTTTTATGAGTGGAGAAATTAGTCTGATTTAAACTTGATGTTCAAAATAAGAAGCACATATACAAGTTTGAAAGTTCATGTTTCACTTCAGCACACTGGATATGGGTTGAAGCTGGTCCACCTAATAGAATTGATGGTAATAATTAAGTAGATAGGTAGCAGCAAAGATTATTACAGTCATATTATATGATATTTACCACACATGATGTTGTGAAGATTAGATTAAGATAGATTATCTTCTCTGTCCATGTTACAGGCTTGGGGAAAACGTTTATAGCTGCAGTTGTGATGTACAATTTCTATCGATGGTATCCAAGAAGTAAAATAGTTTTTATGGCACCCACTAAACCCCTTGTGGCCCAGCAGATTGAAGCATGCTTCAATGTTGTGGGTATGCCACAAGAAGATACATCACAGTTAACAGGTAAGAAGTGTTGTGCATCATTAAACAATGAACTTTATGAATTTTGCAGGGAAACCAATAAAAAGTATTGAGGGATTGCTCCCTACCCTATATACTCTGTGCAAAGAGTATCCACTCTTACCACTCTAATCCAGCCCATGCTTTTGAAGCACTTCTGACCCACTCCAGTGACATTCTTTCTCTCAAAGAACACATAGACATGCTCATGAGACACTGCTCAAAAATCAGTCACAAGCCAACCTCACCTAGAAATGGGAAAGTTTGAAAAACCTACACAAAATCCATCCTGAAACAAATACCCTCCCACTCTTCAATCCCACTAATACAAGCATTAAAGAACGCTCGTGTTATTCTTTGCTGATAGCACAGCGCTAATGGTAGATTCAAGTGAGAAACTGCAGAACTTGGTGTCTGAGTTTGGGAGAGTGTTTGAAAGGAGAAAGTTGAGAATAAATGTGAATAAAAGCAAGCTTATTAGGGTTAGCAGTGCAGAGGGACAGGTTAGGGTGTAGTCTGAATGGAGAAAACTTGGAGGAAGTGAAGTGTTTTAGAAACTTAGGAGTGGACATGGCAGCTAATGGAACCATGAAAGCTGAGGTGAACATAGGATGGGTGAGGAGACAACCTGGGAGCATTGAGTAATGTGTGAAAAAAGAGGTCACTATCTGGAAGGGTAAAAATGGGTATGTTTAAAGGTATAGTAGTCCTGTTGGTGTTTTATGGATGCAAGGCAGGGGCATTATTTAAATATAGGAATGAAAAGATAATCTTATTTTCCCAAAATAACACTGATACAAGAGAAATGTTTTTTATCATGAAATTGACTAAAATGACCCTGATGATGCAGTCACACTTTATATGAAGGTTTATTGGTGATTGGGATATAAGATAGGTATTCCAGCCATGTTGTTAGGTTCCTTGTAACATTTATGGGTAGTGGAAAGAACCAAATGTCAATTGGGAATTTAAAACAAAATGTGGTTTCAGAAAGGCATGTTGCAGTCTATCGAGCAGTCCTTTCGGAAGGCATGTTGCAGTTTAAGGGTTAAAGGTCTTTAAGAGGAGGTAGAGTAGGTGTGAAGGGAGTTGATTGTATTTGTATGGTAGGATGTGAAATTCAGAAGAAAAAAAAATTAGTGTAATATAATACAGAGTGAAAAGAAGATGGGAAGGAATGAGGAGGGTTAGATTTTTTACCCAGTATTTGTGTTGTCTTTTCAATAGGTATTTAGATTGAAAGCTGAAATTCTGGTGTGTGTCTGAAAAGTTAGATTAAAATATGCTCAACAGATGGTAGAAATAATGAAGAGTGAAATATAACATGATAATGTTGGTGATGAAATATGAACTGTGTTGAACTGGTATAAAATCAGGGTGGGTAATACATTTAGTAGAGCACTTATGTGAGAAATAGTTCACCTTTCAATATTATCATAGATAAAATGAAAATGGGTTCATAGTCCTTGGTAGATCAACAAGATCAACAGTTTGAAGAATAAGAACCAATTTAACCTCTCTGTAATCAGTAATTACCTTTTTGTACTGTATGGAAAGGGAGTTTTACACTCATAGGGCCCCATCTCTTGAACACTACTATCATACAGCCACTTGAATTTATGTATGCTGTTTGCATTAACCATGTCATCAGTCTGTTCCAATCATCCACCACTCTTATACTATAAAAGTATTTCTTTTCATCCATATTTAAAATTTTTTTACTTAATGTCAGCACCCATTTGTTAAGGGTTAGCTACAAGATTTGTTTAGTATTAAGAGTTCAGATGCATTGTCCTCAGACAACACCTGTTCATTTTGTGGATAGGTTGAATAGCTTCTTGTACATGAATTAAAATTCATGAATATTGTTAAAGATGTAATGTCTCTGACAGTGTCAGATTTATAAGATCTGAGTTAATACTTTATAGAGTATATTTCACTGAACCACATTATCTTGTCTTAGGTACAATGGTTCCAGAACGTAGGGTTCAATCTTGGGCAGATAAGCGAGTTTTTTTCCTTACTCCTCAAGTTTTGACAAATGACCTGTCACGAGGGGCATGTCCAGCAACACTGATCAAGTGTTTGGTACTGGATGAGGCACACCGTGCACTAGGCAATCATGCATACTGTCAGGTGAGTAGAAATTTTGGAGGAATTAAAAATTCATCTTGATTTTATGAGTTTAGAATATTGTGATATAAATAATGAAAAGCAAGGTATGCATGGGGATAGGAAAGAAATAATACTCGCATATCTCAACGATGTTTTTTGTTGAAGGCAGCTAAGAGAAGTAGGAGGAGGTGGGGCAGCAAATCTTCCCCTCCCGTATAATCACTTTACAATTTGGAACAGCAGTAGGAGCATAGCAAGGATTATCCCTTGAATCAGGGCTCAGTTCCTGACGGTACTTTATTAAGGTGGGAAAGGTAAGCAAATATAAGAGAATGATGCATTGACATTTTGGTTATGTTGTCTGTATTTGTCCATGTAAGGCAAAGATATTCTTCTTTTGAGATATGTAAACATAAGACATCTTTTAACGAGCTTCTTGCTTAATTTCATGTTATGTTCTCTTGTTGCTCTATCCATACATCTCTCGAAGAACTATTCACTGTCCATGTCATTGATCTGTTTTAAAAACTTTAAAGTTGTGATCAGGTCACCCCTCATTCTTCTTTCTTCCAAGATTGACAGATAATGTGGACAGTTAATGCCTTGTTATTATCAAAATCAGGGGGAGAGTTGGATGGAATGATGAACAGTTTCTATAAAGTATGCAAAGGGAGGCTGCTTAAAGCGAATGTGGATAAAAGCTGTTTTTGAAAAAGCGAAGGAGGACAGATATTTGTATCATTTTGCATGGAAAAGAAGTGGAAGTGTGGATGATTTTAAATATTTGAGAGTGAAGTTTAGTAAGGAAGGTAGTAGGAAAGCTGAAGTTGGAAGGAGTCATGCAAGGGAATTGTATTTGTCCTTTTGCTGAAGTGTATTTGTAAAACTTGAGGTATATAGATCATGGTAAGTCAGAATAAGAGCTGTAGAGATGGGTAATTTGAGTGGTATAGATGGAAGAAGGGAGATAGATAGAATGAGTGATGAAGATGTTAGAATGTTATATGGTGTGAAGTCATTAGAAAGGTACATCACTGAAAGGTTTTTAGTCAGTGTGTAAGTTACAAGCAGGAGAGATGGAACCTTGGAAGAGATTGATAAATGTAGAGAGAGAATTGATTAGGGATAGGTATGTTTCAGATGAAAATGTGGGAGAAATTATTGGGGATTGAATGCAGTGGAAACATTTTGTGTATGGAAGGGTATACCTATCTGACAAGTCAAAACTTAGTATTTAAAGTGAAAAATTCAGATGGTCCTATCTGACAGATCAACTTAGTCATTAAAGCGAGAAATTCAGAAACACTTTTGAAAGTATATAATAGCCAATGTTTCATTTCAACACACTAGGGATGTGATAAGTCAGTAGTATTGCAGAGGCTGTATGTACCTGATCCATCCCATTAAACTGGGAATGGAATGATAACAATAGAAAGACATATGAAAGTTTATATTGATTATTTTGGTGAGTGAAGATTTCTATTTAATGTTTTGATATATTATTTTTAGGTCGTTCGTAAACTTAGGGAATATCGCCATGATTTTCGTATTCTGGCTCTTTCAGCGACCCCTGGATCTGACCTGCAGGCTGTTCGGCAGGTATGTTACTTAATCTTTCAAGTTATACATTTCCAGTACAACATCAACTCTCCAGTCAGTTTATATATGTCCACAACAACATCCTATCTCCAACAGAATTACAGTCAGAATCTTCTCCTAAGCACCCACATCCTCACACAATTCAAAATACCCTTGTTGCTTACACCGTTCATAGTCACTTGCTCTGTCCTTGCACCTTACTCTTGACTTCTTTGTTTTCCATTCACTTCACTGGTCAAGGAGCTCATACCTGAGTTTGGTGTTAAAAACAGTGACTCCAGTTCCACAGTTCCTTTACCTTATTTGTAGGATAATCTTTCTTAAGGACCTCCTCTCTCAGGTTGTTGTGGAAGGCGTCTGACCAACTGCCAACTGGTGTAGGTTGTATGTGGAAGTGCAGTAGCTAACTGGTGAAATGTAAGGTTCCTGAAAATTATTATAGTACCATGTTTCTCAAAGTAAGGATCCATTTTCATCCCAACATTCATATTGCAGTCCATTTCAGTTATATATTACTGTATCTCAAACTCAGCAATTGTACAGCCTTGTCCTGTCCAGTTTCTGTTCTTTTCTTTCTCTGCTATTTCTACAGCATCCTTTACCTATTATGTATGTATCTGTCTTTTATCTAATAGCTAATTCTGTAGTCTGTAAATATGAAGAATCACATAACCCTAAATTATATCATTCCACTTTATTTTGATTCTAACTCCCAATGCTTATCATGTGGGGCATTTGCAATGTAAGTGCATCCATTTTTATGGTTATTGACTGTAATGTTGCATTCTTCTTTCAGGTGATAACAAATTTAATGATATCCCACATTGAGCTACGAAGTGAGGATAATCCGGATATCAAGGATTACACCCACCACCGTACTATTGATAAGATAGTTGTACCCCTAGGAGAAGAGCTCACACGTCTGAAAGCTCGATATCTCAGTGTTAGTAGTCAAGATTATATTATATTTCTAATTGTACATTCCTTTGATAATGCTGTAGCTGTGCTGTCATTTGATGCTGACAGGCTTTACTTGTAGAGTTTAAAGAGTGAGTGTATCCACGATTGCTTATTTTTATGGTTGATGCTTGGGGGCAAAACTTCAGAAAACTTAGGAGAGAATTTTTTAACTATGTAGCTTCTTAAGCTTTACAAGTTTCACAAAGGTAATAAATGTCACATGCCTTGTAGGTGTCAGAAACTCAATCCATCCAGATTCTCTAGATTTTGCATGCTTCACACATTTTAGAAGTTTTATAACTTTTCCAGACTTAACAGATCTCAAGATTTAGCTAATGAGCGTAAGCATAAAACATTATCTATGCTTGAAAAGGTGGAGTTACTGAAAATATTTGATAAAAGAACTTCTATAAAGGCTTTGTGTGAGTACTATGAGATTGGATCGTCAACTGTGTATGACTTAGGGGTCAGTTTCTGTTTTCCGGCATTATCTGTGGTCCAGCAATGGCCAGGTCTCACGGTTGCCGGATTAAAGAGGTACAATCTGTATATACTTCCATTTAAATGAATTGAACTAGAATTCACAATTTGATACTTTGCAGAGGCTTCTTTTACCTAACTCGCAAATTTTAGCCATTCCTTTGTATTAGACTTTATGGACAGGAGTGAATACCAGCAAATGTATTTTATATATGTAGTGATGATACAGTTTCTAAAAATACCCAAAACTCAAATTAGCTAGATAATGCTAGCAAGGCCTTTTCTTGTACCTGAACTTCAAATGAGAATCTAGAAGAAAACCCAGCCTTCTAATGTAGAATATCCGAGTTAAAGCGTTTGAATACAAGAACTGGTCACATAAAAGATAGTTTGTCTTAAGCATGATGTAAATGTCATGATTAAGTCGTAATATTTCTGTTGGGATATTGTTAGTAATCCATTATAGAGGATTAAAGATGATACTAACATTGATTAACAATTTCAGGTACTACGAGTGTATGTCAACAAACTCATAGATATGGGAGTCCTGTTTACAAGAGATGAAACAACATTATCAAAGTTTCAGGTAAGTTTTTGGATTAT
Source organism: Panulirus interruptus (assembly GCA_032273725.1). Classification (NCBI taxonomy): domain Eukaryota; kingdom Metazoa; phylum Arthropoda; class Malacostraca; order Decapoda; family Palinuridae; genus Panulirus; species Panulirus interruptus. Next base: position 10,932 of record JAUTYZ010219446.1, read on the forward strand.
TAAAGTTTTTAGAGAATTAGAAAAATTATTTTGTCTCAAAGAAAAAACTTGATGGTTATATGTTTTCTATATATATTCAGTCAAGGTAGATGCACTATGGAACAATAAGTCATATGTCTTTTAAGGGTGTATCAACCATTACCCAGACACCTTTCACAGGCCAGCTAATGACTGAAAAAAGTTGAAAGAAACTAGGTCATTCCTGGAGTATGTGCCCAGGTTATTTTCATTCTCAATGAGAAGTTGATTTTTTAAATGTAACAAAATTGTCTATTCATACCACCCTCATACACAGATACAGATGTTGAGACAATGCTGTTGTTTCACCACCTGTATTTGGTATTAAGTTAGTTTGAAATAACAATGTAGAAAAAAAAAATGGATAGTTGTAAAGGAAGAGCAAAACTAAAATGGAAAGATGAAAGGAATACACATATGAGAGGTTTCTGTCTAGATAATTGTGCAATTCTAGGAGATTATGTTCAAAATACCATTTTATTACTGAAAGTTGAGGATACACATAAATAGTTTTCATATCCATGATATGCTAGTAAGCTAATGTTATGCATATTCAAATGGTAAGAGTTCCATGTTCATATAAACCCTCTCTTCCAGATTCTCCAAGCTCGAGATGCTTTCCGCCAAAATCCCCCTGGAAATCTCCCATCAAAAATGTTTGGTGTTGTAGAAGGACTGTTTGCTCTTTGTATGACTCTCTACCATTCATATGAACTTATGTTGCAACATGGTACTAAATCATTTTACAAGTTTTTAAAAGGTAATATGTTCCATGATTTATTAGTAAGTTTATTTATGATACTATTTTTTGTCTTAGATGGCTTTTTATAGGCTGTTTTATAAATATTTGATTTCGGATTTTATTTATTCTACATTTTGCCATTGCTTATCAACCATTTACATCTTTTTTATTTCTTCCTTTAGAAAATGTTCTGAACCATTAAATGGGATGCATGGTCTGGAAAGTCCATCAAGGTGTTTGCAAGAACAACTTATCCTTCATGAAGTATTAGATTAGTATGCCAAAGTGAAAGGAAATACTCAGATCTTATTATTTCAAGAGTTTATGTGTTTGTGAATACCTCCTTCAAAGCCAAACTTTAGCACCGTAAGGGCTCCAGATTTTGCATGTATGAAGATAGTTTAGAATCTGGGTCAAGTTTTAGGCTACTGTACATTATCCCTAAAGCCACCAAAGGCCACTTCGGCCTATAGATTACACTTATTTCACTGCACTCATTTAGAATTGGTGACCTAGCAGCCTCAAATTATAGTGAAGGTACTTCAAGATCAAAGGCAGGATCCAAGAGTGCCAGAGCCTTGCCTTAAAGACATACAACGGCCACCTTTCAAGGTTCAGACTTATTACCTCTTCTTATAGCACCTAGTTTGAGTGTAGATACTGCATAATCTTTGCAAGGTTTTAAGCTACCATAAGGTGTCCTTGAAGGCCATATTAAGGCCTCTAAAGGTCTTACATCTCCACAAGTCCTTGCCTTTCATATCAATGGGTAAATCTTCTTTATAAATCGCATCCTTGTGAACTTCTTCCCTCACTGACAGAGCATACAATTTATTAGAGCTAATTGGAGAATTCTGGGGCATGTCCCTAAGGGACTGAAAAAGAGGGCAAATGAAAGATGGGGTAAGCCAGCACCAGTAAACTTGAGGGAGAATAAGAAAATGTTTTGGAAGGAGGTTAATAGTGTGAGAAAATTGAGAACAAATGGGAATATTGGTGAAGCAGATCATTTTTTATCTTCTTTACTTTTTTTTTTCATACATATTCACAATTTCCCGCACGAGCAAGTTAGTGTCAAAAACAGATGACGGCCTTAGAGGGAAAGATCCTCACTTGGCTTCCTTCTCTATTCCCTCTTTTGGAAAGTTAAACAGAAGGGAAGGATTTTCAGCCCCCCGCTCCCACCGCTTTTAGTCACCTTTTATGACACGCAGGGAATACGTGGGTAGTATTCTTTCTCCTGTATCCCCAGGAATGGAATATATAAATAGCTGGTGTTCTAAGCTAGTGAGTGAGATAATTACTAGTATATGATCATGAATTACCTAATCTGAACTCTCATGATGTTGCTATATTCCTTGTAGGAGTCCAGAACAAGTGTGTTTGTTCAAAAGATATCATACCATCCACTTGGAAGGAGAAACTAAAGTGCAACCTGATTTTCTTTTTTGTTTACTCTGGTAGATACACTACATGGTGACAAGGGCCATAGCTTAGCTAGAAGTGAACTTCTTCGAAATAAAGTCTTTCAAGATCTCATGGAGGAGCTGGCAGAGAAGTTCGAACCAAAGTCAAGTTTGTCTCAAACCTCAAAGCATCATTCTTCACAAATATTAACTGAGGTAGATGGTGTTTATTTACAAGAAACATGAATCAAATTTTTTTTGTAGTTTCAGCATATCTTTTTGTTAGTAATGTAATGTTGTCTTTTTTATTTCTTATGAAACTTTCCATTTTTCTCTTTCTGAAATTTTTTCTGTTTGGAGAACTGTTAACTCTCTCTGGATTTGCCTTTGCATGTCACATATGAATGAATTTTACTGTATCCCTCTTTGGGCTTTCATACATTTTCCTGCATTTGATTTATAGTTCAATATAATGTGAGGACATAACATAAGACTTGCTTTATATACCTAACCCTGTATAGGCTCAGAGAAAGGGCTTGATCATACTTTTTCTTTTTTCAAATTTTTATTACTATTATTCTTAGACAGGAGGCAAATAATTTCTTCATAGCTTTCAGAAGGATATATTATTTGTGATTAATGATTAATATGTAATAATATCCTCTTAATTTGAAAGGCATATTTTGAGACATTCTTTGTAGAATTAGTGCTTGATGTAATATCCCTCTTAGAAAAATTAACAAAAGTAAAAGATTTGTGTTGGTCTTAATTGTTGACTGATGTGTCATTGACTCCTGTAAATTACAGCCTGATAAGCATGCAACACTGACCTGAGGCCTTACATGCCTAGGCCAGCAAACACATGGCACGTAATTCTTATTACACTGTGTGTGTGAAACAAATATTTGTTTAACAAGTTTAGAAATTACTGTGAAATGCAAAGAATGAAATTGCCTGTGTATCGAGTTACTGTGTGCTTATTGAAGTGACAACAGAATAAAAACTACTTGCATTTGTTACAGATTGGATGTCCTCATCCTCAGGGAGTAAATCGTGATTTGCCATATGTGATAAGTCACCCTAAAATTACAAAATTGCTGTCCATTGTCATTGATCATCATCAGAAGTTTGCTGATGAAGGAACTTCAACAAAAATTATGATTTTTTCTCAGGTAAGCACCAAGGTCACTTTACAGAAATGATGCTCATATCTCAGTTGAATCAGTGGAGGAGATGGATAGAATGATTGTGTTACTTTGATGATGTGTGAAGGTGGAGGGTTAAAAGGTACATGCAAGTATAAGTAAGGTATAGTATTTTAAAGAAATTAGTTATCACATTATGAAATCGGCTTGAATGATGAAGAACTTGAAGTTGTGGATATGTTTAGATATTTAAGAGTGGAAGTTCATTAATGACTGACGGGAAATGTGAATTTATAAGTAAAATCCTGCAATTGGAAAAATTGAAGGTATATTGAAAGCTCTGGTGAATGGATAGAATTTATAGATAGACTGGGCAAGAAACTTGCAGGAAGGAGCTTTTGTCTGATCTTTGATGTATGGATGTGAAATCTGATTTTATATAGGTCACAATAGGTTTAGAGCTGGAGATTTTATAACTTACTAGACCTCTTTTATTTAGAATGAGGAGTATAGATGAAGCAAAAATTAAGGTTTTTGAGAGATATGAGGTGTAAAGAAATCATTAGAAAGGTGCATAACTCGTTTTTTTTTAGGATTAAAAGGGCATGTTGAATATACTGCAGATGAAGATATACAGTGTATTAGTAAAGTTGAAGGCATAAGTGGAAAAGGTATACAGATAGACCTCTAATAGTGCAGGGGTTGCATTCCTGGTCAAAGAGCCCTAATCGCAAAAAGTGTTAAAAATAGTTCATTATGGCATGTCTTCAGTTGAGATGCATACCAACAGAACCTTTATTCACTTATAAGAGTCTCACTGGGATACTAGTAATAGCACAAGTGATGATTATGTACACTTTATAAATGTTTAAATCAGTCTGTGAGTAATAAGGCTAATTTTTAAAGAGATAGCAATGAAAAACCAATAAGGAACACAATAAGTTATGGTACAGTACTCACCAATGCAGTTGATCAGAGCAGCTTGAGAAGAAGGTGGTGGGTGGGATGAGCTAATGTGAGGATGGGCCAGGCTTTTAGAGATGGAAGTACAGAAACTAAGGAATCAATTTAAAGATCATGAAGGGTGCCATGAGATGGGAGAGGAATTAAGGGAATTAAGACAAGATAAATTATCAAGAACACAGATTCACATTATTTGAGAGGGCTGATAAAGAGCGTAAACAGGGGAATTAAGCTAGAATGATTAAAGATCAGGAAAGGTCAGAAGGGGCTGTAATAGGTATCATAGAGGGCTTTTGAATAAGAGGAAATGTCCCCAACACAGAGTACAGAAACTTAAATTTTCCAAGGCTGATTAACAGAGCATATTGACCAATGTAGACAGGAACATGGGGACATTGAAAATAAGGTGCCCCGGGCATTGAGTAAAGCTATAGTTAGAATACATAGTCAGAGACAACAATCAGCAGAATTTATGGTCTAGTAGATGAAAAGTTTAGAAAAGTGTAGAGTGTACAGGATCAGTGCATGTTAGCAAAAGGGGAAAGCTAGAGGTGTAGAGGGTGATGAATTAAAACTGATGGATGTAACTGTATGGTGGGTAGCACCATCCCTTTCAGTCCACCATGATGTAGCTGCTCTTTCCCTGTTTTACTTGTATTACTTCAGCTACTGCAGCTGTGAGCTGTTTACATGTTCCCCTGTCACCAAGGCTTAGACCTATGGCATGCATTTGGCTGCTGTGTGGAGATGAGTGACACATGGAATGACAGTTCTGATACCTCCTTCTTTTCTTCAACAGCAAAGCTGTAGAATTCTCCTCTTTCTTCCTTCTTTTCCTCTTCCTATAACCTTTCTGCCTCTGAGAGTGTGGCCTTGAAATGCCTGCCAAGTCTGATTGATTCTTTGTTCTTTTTTTATCTTACTGTATGTATTTTCTTTTCATCTGATATGGTTATGATTGGAGCATATTTTACTTGTTTCATTTTGGTCTTTGTTAAAAATTAGTATTGTACAAGCAAGTTATATGATTACCATCTTATGCATTTATTCTCTAGTATGGTTGAATATATCTTTTTACTATTTTCACCTCTTGAACAGTACCGAGACAGTGTTCTTGAAATCACAGAGATGCTGCAGTATCACCATCCTCTCGTGAAAGCCATGAGTTTTATTGGACAGTCATCTGTAGCTCGGGGTGGACGTGGATTTTCACAGAAAGAGCAAATGAGGGTAAGAGTGCTTTACTGTATACTATGACTTTTTTCGGTGTTTAAAGAGTTTGAAGGACATGCATATTGCTGTGTCGCCTTGTTAGAGCAGTTGAACACTGGCACTGTAGCTTCAAGTAATCTATTAATCACATTTCCATCTTACTCCATTCTTTCAAACTCTGGCCAAAGAGAAAGGAGAGATATTAGAAATACTGAGTACATTTTCTGAGATAAAAGAAGCAAGAGAATTGTCAGATATAATGGAGGCATGAAAGGATGACTAGTAATGCACACCTTCATTATGGAGTTTTGTAGCCAGGAGG
>JAUTYZ010219889.1:0-10480 GCA_032273725.1 Panulirus interruptus
CAGCTACCTGGGTCAAAGAAGTGCAGCTTAACAATGATTAAAGTGCTGGCTCACTACACAGCCATCACAAACCCTCCCAATGCCCTGGCAGGTAGTACTGGTAATGTACCTCCCTGGTCAGTGGCTGCCTACCAACTACTACCTACTTAATATCTCAGTGCAGATAAAAAAAATTATCCTAATGGCCCATTCAGATAATACTGCAAGAGCTTATGATGTTAACTATGTGGCTAAACTTATTGGAGAGGGATCTCTGGAGGACATTAGACGTAGAGGTCTCAGAAACTCTTCATACACATTTGTCAGTTGATACCCATGTCTAGCTCTTTGAGATACACCATATGTTGCCCTTAGAAGCCCTCTTGATTCACCCCTCGGACTGCTTCTGCCGCATCTCTGTTTCTCTGAGTGATTAGAGCCCTTCCTCTTTTATGTACCATTGTCTTTTTGCTTACAAGCCTAACCCTGCTCATGAAAGACGTATACATGGTGTTTTGAAGTAAGGACAACCTTTTCTTTTTGAAGATTAATCTTGTGAACAATCCCCTTCACTTACCATCCCTTTCTTCTTTCCTTTCACTTGTCTTTCTTCTCAAGCAACCTGCCCTACTTTGGGACAGAATACCGGGTTAAGAGAGAGATTTCAAATACAACACGAAAGCTAAAAGGAGGTATAATCTCCCAGAGAGGGTTAGTTGGTCCATTTGACCCCAAATGGGAGTATGGATTCTCTTATTTTTGGTTACAAGATGATCTTGCAGGAAGAAAAGTTTTTTTCACACTCTGACTATCAATCTCTACCACTGATGCCTGTTCCTTCCAGGAACACCCTCAAGGGGGTGGCCTTGGCCAAAGAGTCTCCATAACTTGAACTCCAGTGCCACCTCTTAGCCTTTAGTGCCTCACTCTTAACAGGCCACTGGCAGAGAGTAACTCTAGCGCAGTGTTTCCAGCGGCTCCTACCTAATGTTCCTACTGACTATTTCTACCTGATGTGTCTAATGAATATATACATTATTTTTGTTCATACTTCTAAACCCAATTTTTTATTTTTTAGTTAAAATGACTGGTTTTTGGCTAAAAGATCATCAAAGATTTACTCTCCATTGCTATGGTCATTAAGCTTTGGTGGTATGTCACCAAGATAATTAAGTTTTCTGACAGTTTATTGCTGAAATCATTAGCATTTTGGTTAAATGCATTCAACAACATAAGATTTTCTGGCTATTTACAGATAAATTCTTGAATCCTTATGACTGTTTACATCTAATATACCATGCATTCTAGAGTATCTCACTGTCAAAGGATTTATCACATATCGTATGACACTGTCAAAAGATTTGACATATATCATCTAACTTCTAAAGCACAACTCTGTAGATGCAGTGTCATATATCAGTGACCTTTTATTTAGCCAACAATGAAGATTCAGTAACTTTATGGTACAAGCAACTAAGGTCATCAAGCTTTTATACTTTATTAGCTGCTGATTTTCATTAAGGTTTTGGCTAATGTATTAGCATCAAGAATCATTATCTCTGCCACTGCTTTAAAAGGGTATTTATATTCTGAAAGCTGTCATAAGATCCTTTTGTTGCTATTGGCATCAATCTACCCTTATGTAACAAGGTGCTCTTGGCATCACTCAACACAAGTACATTCCTGCCACAGTTTGAATTCTGCACACATTGTAGACTTTGTTGGCTGGCCATAGGTGAAAACGTAAACAAAGTTACTAGAGCTGCCTGGAGGCTTCAGTAACATACTAGTTACCACAATGGGTAGTTTTATCACCTTATTCTGGGATTTGCCATGTTTGTGGAATTCTGTACTGCCTGTAGTGCTGATACCGCTGATGCTAAGGATTGGCCAGTCCCGTAAATAATTTGCTTTTTCCTAAACCACAAATGCTTAACCATTGATTTTTAAGAAAAACAATTATTTAATTAGTTTTTCTGCACCTAATCATATGGATAAAAAGAATAATTACAAAATGTAAGTTAAGAAAAGCAATTATTTCATTAGTTTTTCTGCACCTAATCAAATGGATAAAAAGAATAATTACAAAATGTGAGTGTAACTTGTATACTCAGGATTAGCTAGTCTGGTAGTTAATGTTTTTTATAAACTAGGAGGAGTTGCCTTAATTCATTGATGAATAGATTGGTTATATTTTTTAGTGCACCTTTTCCCCCCAAAAAAGTGAATTTTATAATTTTTGCACTCTGTGGGGGGTTGAAAAAAATCATATGTGCACCAAAAGGGTTAATCCAAACTTCAGTTTGTGTTAACTAGGCCTGGCCATAGGTTTATGGCAGTTGATCTAATTTCTGGAGTGTGGCCTCAACTTTCAGTCACTTGACTATACAGATACTGATAGTTACCACATTTCATACACAGTCTTCAAAACATTACTTCCCTATCATGAATCCCAGCTCCCATTTATGAGTTAACTTAGATACAGTGTCTGAAAACTGGCAAACCAAAAACCAGACATTTTTTGAAAATACTTCATTTAAAATTCAGTGATATGCATTCTGGACACTTTGCCTGAAAAGTAGAAGTACAGCAGGAAGCAATGGCATTACTGCTCATTTCTTTAGTGCACAGGACTAGTCTCTGGCACTGTCACCTTGTTTATGTGGTGCGTCAAAGTGATCTCAGTAGTGACCTGGTCCTCAGAAGAGATGTAAATAACAAGCATTTCACCCTTACATATTTTACACTGGAAACAGACATGAGGGAGTCACATAGGTAATTAAAAGATAAGCACATTACTCTTTTATTTTTCATAATTTATTTTATATTTTTGCTTACATAATGTTATATATTGGTGAAGAATTACCTGAAATCAGGCCCAGCGGTGTGACTACAACTCCACCCTTATCAAAAGTGACACCTTTTGACACATCATACCCTGGCTCCACTGTAGTTCTTGGAATGTGAAGGATTTTGATGTTAGAATAATGAGTGTGTTGTCAGTTCTACCTAGATATCAATTACTTTAGTTGTAACTCATATGATAATTTTCAGTGGTTCTATTGAAAAGAGACAATCCAAGACTGACTAAGGAGGATTGTGGACTGTATATTTCATAAGTGCTGAATAACAAGAAAAATCTGCACTAAATACTTCTGGGGTATCAGTTTTTTGTTTGTTAATCCCTAATCGTTGGTACACGAATTAAGGTGACATGCAGTCAAACATAACTCTGTCACTGAGGGGAAAGGGTAGAGAGAGGTGATCAGTTTGTTCTAGTCACATGCAGTCAGACATGACTATATCACTTAGGTGAGAGGGTAGAGAAAGGAAAACACTTTTTCCTTGTATAAGACTCCCTTGCTAACACAATCGTGAAGTCTCGGTTATAAATTTAGCAGGTCTAAACACAAACAAAACCACACAGTCTCTAATTATCTGTAGGTGCTTTGGTGGTTGTCTTTCACTTTCAGAACTGATGTGAGTATAACCTGAAGTGACCAGGAACAATATCTTGAGGTAACACTTTCTGTGCTTGTACTTTCAAAAAATATGACAACGAATGATTTATGCCCAAGTTCTTTGCAGGCTTATTACGTGAAATCTGTTAAGATGCAGTTTGATAATGTGAAGTTATTAAGAAATATTATAACAGTTCTGCTCTAATAATTCAAATATTGAATACTTTGTCAAGAGCTCAAATTTTATTCTGAATATTTTGAGTTTGATGAAAAGAGAAATACAATGTTGTCATGACATCACAACTACATGGCATTTCAGCAGGATTTCAAAAGGAAGTGATCTGAAATAAATGATAAGAAGCCATCATAATATTATGAGGTTCATTGCAATAAACTATATGTTTGCCGGTACTCATTTTGAAGAAGGATGTAATTTTTTTCTGAAACCACCAACTTAGAATTAGACACTGTTATGATGAACCAGATAATTACAGATAAAAACAATAACATTCAGTCAGTCAGTCGCCCATCATCTTGTCATGACTGCTACCATCAACAACTTTTTACATTGAGTTTCAGGATTTAGCCCCACATTACGTGCATCTTACAGCGATACACATGCACATAGATTTAGTTGAATTAACTACAACAGAAATACTATATTATTTACTAATTTCACCGAGTAAGGCAGATACATTACGATAAATTCTCGTTTCATCCTGCATCCAAATGTGGGGAAGACTGAATCCTAAATAAGTATATCATTGCAATATAATTTACTTCTCACATAAAAATCACACATGACAGCTGCAAGAGAAGCTGTAGTGAACTTTAACGGGATCTTACAATCATCTCTCCACTAAGAAATGTAAAGTATTGCTTACTCCTTAGATTCACGCTAACTGTATTGGAGTAGACAGATCTCAAGACATATATCCAGTGTACAGAATGTTGTTTTTGCTAACAGCATAAACAAACTGTGTACAGTATAGACCTAAACATATTCAAAGCTAATAGTGATTACCTTTGGGCACAAAGGATTTAAACTTGGTCCTACCACATGCCAGTACATATCAAAGATATATTCAAAGCTGTGCAAGCTGATGTGCTGTCCAAAGAGACTAAGAAAGTTGCCAGGTTTTGAACATTGTACCATAATGTTATATCACTTGTGATATATTCAGTTGGTTTATGGTCATTTGAATTTGTTCAGATCTGCAGCTGGGCAGGATTAGTGGGTTATATTATGTTTGCAGAATGCTTGTCACTCTTTTATATCAAAGCTTAGGTAGTGTACTATCCCACAGAACTTAACAATTGTCTGATACACATTTTTTTCTTCCAAAACCATATGGTTTTATTTGAAATTTGATAGATACAAGCAATAACAGGGATTGTTTTATTTTGTCACATGAAGTTTCTTTCATAATTAGTCAAAAGGAAGAGATGACTATAACATCCAGTCTGTTTTTTCACTACTTTACACTTGATGAATCCACTAAAAACAATGTGTTTAGCTCTGCTGTTATTCTAAAGCATAATTCCCCAACTCAGTGAAGTCTTCAGGACTTATGGATGAGTTTTCCCCTTTGTATATTCTATAATGTCATGTAAATTACTGTTATCAGTACAATATTCAGTTTGTCATACCTATAATTCTGATTTTTATCTAATATTTCATACACATATTTTATGTCACATTTATGAAATATATTTTCAAGATGCTTCTCTCAGGGGTCATTATTTTATACCCAGAAATATTTACCCCAGAAGAATTTGTGTTTTCTGTAGCTAGAAAAAATATAAACTATTAATATTACGTCTCTCCAGTTCTGTGCCATAATTTCTCCAGACTTATTGTTTTCAACATATTAATTGCAATATTGGTGATACTACATAAATTCTACACTTTTCACCTTCAGAAAAATTTGTATGCTCCTCTCATTATGGCTTAGAGCATGAAGTATTTATATTGTTTATTCCTGTGTGCATACATGCCTGGCTTTGTGTGTATTTCTTTTGATTAATTTCTCAGCTGTTGATCGTTACAGTCATCTGTCTCAATAAGGGGTTGCATCGCTACATTACACCTAAATTGACCAGTTTAGTTTTATGACATAGGATTCAATCTCGGACATGCAATCTCAGATATTTCATTGTTTAGTAACCGTAGCAGGGATTTGCTAAGTTTTCGTTGGCAGGGGTATCAATTTTCTATGGAGATCTCTCTCCATGTTTCCATGTTTTCTTCAGAATTTTTTTTTACTCATAAATTCTGCTCTTATAATGTTTAGTATAAAAAGTAGAAGTGATAGTGCTGAATGCAGTTGTAAAAACAAAAGCATATTACCTTCAGTAGTACACCTGTCTTAGTCTCTGAATGTCTCGTAACCCTGAAGCTAGGGCCAAGTCCAAACTGCTGAGATGAGTCGATGGTCGACCAAGCTGCTGTAAGCCACAATCTAATGGCCCAAGTAACCACCACAGCCTAGCTGGTCTGGTACACATTGTCAATACTTACCCCTCTTAATTTCTCCACTATGTATCCTACAGTGTTTCTGAAGGCTGTAGAAACTGTGTTCAACAGTCTTGGGCCCTGGTTGTTTGAAGTGTTTTCTTTATCTATCTATATCTCTGATGCCTGTTCCCTTTTGGAACTCCCTCAAGGGGGTGGCCATGGCAAAAGACTCTACATAACTGTTGAACTCTGGTGTTGCTTCTAAGCCTTTAGTGCCTCACCCTTAACAAGCCACTGGCAGAAGGCAACTCTAGGGCAGTGTTTTCATAGGCTCTTACCTAATGTTTATACCAACTACTTCTACCTAATGTGTTCAAACCTCCTACTTCTACCCAAAGTTTCAACCCAAAGCTCCTGTCTAAAGTTCCTACCTACTACTTCTATCTATTGCTCCTACCATTTTGCCAAAAGGCAGGGCTAGCACACAGCGCTCACCACAGGAAAATCTAGACTTACGAAGAATGAGTTGCATGAGTTAAGTGTTGTCCAGTATCATGTGTGACAAGGAGACTGTATGTTTGTGGACAGAGGTGTTTTTTTCTATTAGTATTTTTTAACACCTGGGGGGCCATATTCTACAAGAGTTTTCCATGCCTGCTAAGCCAATAGGCAATTACTTTTGAGTGAAGGTTGGGATCATACCTTCTATTAATCTCCTAGGGTAAATGAAGATATACCTCTTCCATCTGTGCTCAAGAGAGAATACAGCCTCAGTTATTTCAGTCCCCACCCCATTTTTTACATGCTATCAAAAATCTTCTGAAAACCTTAAATGTGTAATTTTGCCTGTCTTAGAAAGTAATGAAAGTAGTATCTATGATTCTCCTTTCTTGTCTGGTACAAATTGTCAATACTTACCTCTTGAATTTTTCCATTGTATTCAATAATCTTGGGCCCCAGCTATGGGAGCCTTTATTTTTTTTTCCTCTTCAGTGCTTTTCACACCTTTTGATTTAAAGGATATTCTACAACTCTCTACCATACCTGTCATGTGTATACGTTATTATCTTCGAGTGTGGGTTGGGACCATAACTTCTATGATTATCCAAGGATAAATGATGATATACCTCCTATCTGTACTCCGGAGAGTATAGCCTCTGATTTAAGTCCTTCCCAGTAGTTCAGTTTCTCAGCCTCAGTGATTTCAATCCTTCCCAGTTGTTCGGTTTCTTAATGTTATTAATACACACTATGAAACATCTTTTCAACACTTTCTAGTTCCAGAATTTTGCCTGCTTTGCATGGTAAAGTTAGTACACAACAGTACTGAATAGTATTCATAAAAGTATTAAAACCCTGAAGAGTGTCATATCCAGTTTTTCCTTTCTTGTCTTGAAAGTCTACAAAATCCATCCTACCATCTTTTTTGGAAGAGGCAACTGCTGTCATCTCTGGTTTTTCCTTTCTTGTCTTGAAAGTCTATAAAATCCATTTTACCATCTTTTTGGAGGAGGCAACTGTTGCCCTGTTTTGTTTACTGAGGGTAAGGTTGCCAGGCATTATTACTATGAGATCTTTCGGTGGCCAAATTTATGTCAAGTTTGTAGTTTCTCAGTCTTTTGCAGATGAAATTTACAAACATGTTAGCATTATCTGCAAACGATGATATTAAACTACGACTCATTTTTGTGTCAATGTCAATCTTTGATAACCCTCCATGTACAAAGTCATCTACCCCTAGAAAGGATGAATTGCAATACCTGCCTCCTGCTTCTCCTGTTGCCTTAACTACACTGTAACTGACCACAAGAACTCTTTTAATGGGCTTCAAAGCAATGTAAATATATTAAAAAAAAGTGCAACTCTATAACACTTTCACTAAACCTATTACCTGTGCATGATACTAAAAAGTCAGTGTTTATCTTAAATCTATAACAGCTTCTACAATGGATGAAATGCTAGACCTTCACCCTGCCTAAACCTAAGCTTTGCCTGATGCCACCCCTATCATTTCTATGAAACTGCCAAACTCAACTTCAGTCCAAATAATACATAATGGAAACTTATGAGGGAATAATTTTGAATAAGTATAGTATAATACTTCCAGTTAATGTTTATCATAAGTTTTATGTAGTTATTTACACGTATTACAAACATGTAAACCTGCATCAAGTATACAAAACGTTTTGTCAAGCCTACGATATATTCAGACCACAATCTGTGGATCCAGGTTTCAAAAATTCTAAATTTCAGAGATCCAAGCTATGTATCTCTTTGAATCTCAACCTGTACTTTGATAAAAACAATGAGTTTCATTATGTATACAAACAAACTAATGCACTGACATGCATGTACACATAAAACTTAGCTTCCTGTTGAAATTTCTGAGACAGCATTAATTCTGTATTAATATTCTGGTAATTACTCTCCTGAGAGAGAAAAAGTCCCATTCATATCAATTCTAATGAGCCCCAACAATGAAACAAATAAGTACAATTGAACTCAACTTTAACCTTGTCTGAACACAAACCTACTCTCTAATTACTATACACATTGAAAAGATCTTTTGCCAGTTGATACACGTAAAACCATCTTATCTTTCTGACCTATGTGTCACTTAAATCAAGTGAACTATATTCCTCATTTCTGGAACATTCTCCATCAAATCTAACTCTGTTAAAGCTTTTATTGTACCCATAATTAATTTATCCTTCAAATATCTGTTTTATCATCTTAATTCCCTTCAATAACTGTATTCTACTGGTCAAAATGGGTTTTCAGGTGAACTTGATAAACAGACTCTTGAAAAGTAACATAAAAACAATGAGGGCATGAGTATGTTTTCTCAGCAACATGTGTGAGTAAGTGCCTTTGCAACGAAGAATTTCGACTAGCAGCATATGGGCAGTGAGGGCATAAATAAGGCTTTTCCCCTGTGTGTGTGCGAATGTGCTTTTTAAGATTGTTACTAATTGTTGCTGCATATGGACAATGAGGACACTGATAAGGTTTTTCTCCTGTATGGGTCCGCAGGTGTGTGTTAAGGTGGTCACGGCGATACGTGGAATAAGTGCAGAACTGGCACGCGAAGGGCTTCTCCACATTGAGTGTCTGTAAGGAGATGCCCACAATTAGCTTAACCTCCCTACATATCAGCTACACTATTACAGCTCGAAACTACTAGTTAATCAATGAAGATAAAACTTCTCCAACTGATTCTCAAGAATCAAGAATACTAGTAGCCGACAAAAAATAGCCCAAGTAAGGCTGAGCTTTAGCTGCAACTGCAAAGAAATATTTCAAGAAAAATGACCCAATCTGTGTTAATTAGAATTTCTTTCACATTAATCTGGTATAAATGGGTGGTCATATGGCAATTACTAAAAACAAAACATAAACCAGCAAACTTCAACTGATATAGAGCCCACAGGTACAACGTAGGTGGCTAACTGAATCATGTGCTCTACATTAAGTAGGTGGCTAACTGAATCATGTGCTCTACATTAAGATCAAAGAATAAAGTATTGAAACTGAACTGAACTGATAACCATACATACATTTCCTCTTAGTGATGACCAATTTTTTCAATGAAGTTGGATATTACAAAGAAAGAATTCCCACAGGACACAGGAGTTATATAGACAAGAGCTTGAGAGAGAGAGAGAGAGAGAGAGAGAGAGAGAGAGAGAGAGAGAGAGAGAGAGAGAGAGACCTACCTACCTGCGAGTACCTTTGACAAGATTCTACCAGAATGGCAAGGTAAGTATGTTACATTCACTGCATGTTTTTCTTCTTGAGTTATGCTGTTTCTTTTGGCTGTTACTCCTTTTGCATAGTTATCTATTTTGAGGCTCATCATGTATTGATTTCCTTTAAACTTTTTATCTAGTCAGTCATGCAAGTTTCTAAATTTTCTTGGTATTCAATTAAATAATCTTTCAAGCTTCATCTGTTGTCCTTGAAATATGTTCCCATGAATTACTCCTGATTTGATAAATCTGAATTTTCCTTCTTGAGATTCTTTCAGATTTGAGAGGGAGGGGAGAAAGAGAATTAAATACTGAAAAAATTGTCTCGATTCCAATAAATATGGCAGACTGGACTTCTTTCTGATAGCAACATTTGCAATATCTTGATTGTATATTTCCCCCTTTAAAAAATATATATTTTTCAGTCCTAATTTTCTTACCGAACCAAGCTTACAGTGATATTGCCTTCTAAATACCTGTGCACCATGCATGAATTTTTTTTTTCATAGAAAGTGCAAACATAAACACCAGATTACGACAATTCTTTATTGCAGTATCTGACATAACAGCTATTATATCTCATCTTCACAAGTACACTTATGTGGAATGCACATGTGCTATTTCCAATTTCTAACAATGCCTTACCTCTAAGTTTTTCCATTACATCAAATCAAAACCTTAACATGTTGTTATATGTTAGTTTGACTGAACATCATACTAGAGACTAATTTTCACAGATTCTGCTAGATAACTCAAATATTATGTAGCAGAGATCATATTTCCAAACTCTGCTAGTCTTCTTTACACACACACACACACACACATGTCATCAT
>JAUTYZ010220111.1:0-10479 GCA_032273725.1 Panulirus interruptus
ACACACACACACACACACACACACACACACACACACACACACAAACAAACAAACAAACAAACAGAGCCAAGCAAGGCAGGAATTATTTTAATGAGATTTATAAACAGAAATGGATTTAGACAAGGGGAAATGCAAAGAAAAAACAGTTTTGAGCAGGCCTTAAGAGTGTGTGGGAGCGAGGGCTACGTTCGTCTTTCAAAGGAGAGATTGAAAAAATCATTAGATATATAAAGGACAATTTTCTTGAGGCCAAAAACCTGGACAAAGTAATGGAAATGAAAGAGAAACAGGACTAGAAGGTATCACAGTGGGAGGAAGAAGAAAAGAAACTGAGGGAGCATATATGAAAGAGAACAAAAACGAAAAGAACTAACGGAAATACGGGGTATAGTTAATGGGTATGAACACAGATTCACATCAGTTGGGGGATTCAGAAGATGCATAACCAAAGGAAAGAAGTTAAAATAACTGGAAAGCATAATGGGTCTGAAGGGTCTTTTCTAGTTGTACTAGAGGCTGTTCAGAAGGAGAAAATTCCCATGAAATATCACAGAGTAGAGAAACTATCAAAGATAGTGGGCTGGGAGAGGGAGTGGGAACAATTTATGAGGCTGATCAATAGACTCAGAGCATAACGACTGACGCAAAATGACAGAGACCTGGGGACATTGCAAAAGAGGTACACAGGAAATTGAGTGAAGCTGTGGAAAGAATATTATGCACTTTTGGGACGGAACAATTGGGGATATTTATGGTGTGGTAGATGAAAATTTTATATAACTGTAAAATATAGAGAATTAGTGATTCTTAGCAAAAGAAGAGAATTTTTTGAAAGTCATATACAAGGAGGTTAACGAATCAACACTGGAAGCTATTAGTCGATTAGGAATAGGGAAGATTTTGATAGAGTTCCAAGAACTTGGGAAACAGAGAGAAACTGATAGTACAAAAGTTCCAAAGCATTTTGGGAAAGGGAGAGAAACAGACATAGCAAAATCTCCTAAAATTAGCATCTGTACAATAATTCTGGATCTCAGTGGCTTGCTGATCACTACATGGCATAGTTAATGGTGAAGTGTACCAGTACTATTGACCACTCTCGGGAGTAGTAATTGAAGCTGTATGTATTGGAGATTGAGACAGAATCAGTAGCAAAGCATAGGGAAAGTGGGATAAATTCAGAAGTCAGATTGGGAGGGTTGATAAGTTAGACTGCAATTGACTCTACTGTGTCAAGTAAGTTTGTGAAGCTAGAGGTGCCTCAAATGAGAGTGAGGTATGCCTTACAAGGATGAATCATGTAGTCATGTAACTATAGTAACTGTTCTGAAGAGAGTAACTTTCAGATTTTTTTATGTTAGCTGAGATGGCACGAGCAAGTGAATAACTTAATCATGAGTATCTCAGATATGTAATATATGTAGATATATTTTTATTCACCATTTCCCATATTAGCAAGATAGCACTAGGAAAAGACAAAGAATGGCCTTATTTACACACACCCACTCCGTAGCTTTCATGTATTATGCACTGAAACCATAGCCCCCATCCACAAACAGGTCCCACAGACTTTCCCGTGGTTTCCCCAGACTGCTTCGTATCCTTTGGTTCAACCCAGTAACAGCACATTGGTCCTCTGTAAACCATATCACTCCCATTACACTCTTTCCCATGCATGCCTAACAACCTCCTTATTCAGGCTGTGATATCTCATAGCATCTTTCACTCCATCCTTCCACCTCCTTCTTAGTTTCCCCCTTTCCTTTGTTTCCTCCACTCTTAGTCAATCTCTCCTTACTCATCCTCTCCCTTATTTCCAGGTCTTTTCAGCATACCCTCTTAAGCTTTCGCATACATACTACCCATACTATCACACCTCTCTCTTACCTTACAATTTCTTATTTAATCAACCTTCCTCATACCATATATTGTCCTCACACATTTCATTTTCAACACATCAACCCAGTTCCATTCTTTTTTTTTTATCTAGGACCCATGCCTCGCATCTGTACAACACTGTTGGGACTTCTTAAGAGAGGAACAGTAGGGCTAGTTTATAGGCTCCCTGCACAGACACCAGAAGTAGACAAAAGACTTTATGATAGCTAGCACAAATTTGTAATGAACATGATTCAACCATGGTGGGAGGTTTTAACATACCAGTATCTAAATGGTTAGAACCCCTTCCCAGTAACTCCAGGAATGGGCTCTTCCTAAATTCGCTTGATAGTGCCCTAATGCAATTAGTTGAGAAACCAACTCGTGATCAGAACACCTTACATTTAGTTTTAGCTTCAGTTATGGATCTCATTATTGATGTTGAAGTTGGAGACAAGTTTAGTACAAATGATCACCTACAAATTAGTTTTGAGGTAACTCAGTACTTTATGTAGTGCTGGTCAACATGAAATGCCCGAAAAAATACCAGATTTTAGTCTTCAAGATTATAGCGATCATTGCATTGCTCTTGACAGGTAAATCTGGGATCTTACTGTCATTGAAAATGATGTGGAAATAGCTTGGAAAAGCTTTAGAAATACTTTCAAAGTAGCACCAGTGCACAGTAGATTGTCTTTTTCCAAAATGAAGTCTAGATGATAGTATGATGAATGAAGAGTACCTCTTGTTTAAGAATGTAGAAAGATCTTATATGATTTTTTTTTGTGCATGTATTTACAACCGAGGACACTACTTATAACCCAAAACCATTTCCATTGACATAAAAACTGAAGCTGTATTGTCAGCACTAAATGGAATGAATGTAAATGAAATGGCAAGCCCAGGTAAGTTTTATCCAAGGACAATGAAAGAGGCAAAAAATTAGATAGTTTAGCCCTTGACTGCTCTTTTGAATAAGTAACATGTTTTGGGAAAGTTCCAGAAGATTGGAAGTTTACCAGTGTAACACCGGTTGTGATAAGGTAGTAAATCACTGCCTGGAAATTGCCATCCAATTATCTTAATGTCTGTAGTTGGTGAACTTATGAAAGTCATCATTTGGGACAAAATTGCAAACCATATAGAGGACCACCACTTATAAATGATTCTTTGCATGTTATTCAGTGGAATTGCTCATATCTGAGGAATTTGTTTGATTTCATTTATGGTGTAATTAACATATATGATGAAAGTAAAGTAATTGATTTCATCTGTTTAGATTTTCAGAAGACATTCAATGAAGTTCTGCATTAAAGGTTATTAGGAAAAGTTTGGTCACATGCTATAGATGGGATTGTATTCTTGTGATTAGGATATTGGTTGACTGGCCATAAACAATGAGTCATGATTAATGGTTGAGTCACAGAATGGTTAGCTGTAACAAGTGGGTGCCATAGGGATCAGTTTTGGGACCATTTCTCTTTCTTTTATATATTAATGTTAATAATGAGCTGTGTTTTAAGATATCAAAAATTCTCAGACAATACTGAGCTTGGAAATAAATAAAAAAAAGATTCTCCATTAGCAACTTCAAACCGACATAGATGGAGTGATGGACTAGGCTTACAGGTAGTACATGAATTTTGATATTGATAAGTGCAATGGTGTACATATCGGTTTTGAATACGAGAAGGCAACCTACAGTAAGAATTCAGCTGTGCTACAAATAGGTAAATGAAGAAAAAGACTTGAATGTCATAATCTCTGGTAATCTACAGCCAAATAAGTAGTGCACAGAAGTACTAAAAATGGCAAACAAATTTCTTGGATTCACTGGTAGGGCTTTCAAATATTAAGTGTAAGGATATTATCCTCATTCTTTACATTTCAATGGTGTGTTCCTACCCTGAATACATTGTGTGCATTTTTGATCACCGAGCTTGAAAAAAAATACACAGAATGGAGAGAGCACAGAGGTGAGCTACCAAGATGATTCTCGGACTGAGAAACAAATCACTCGAGTAAATGAATTAATTTATTTAGTCTCGGAGAGAGAAGTTTAAGAAATGATCTATGTAATACAGGTATTCAGATTTATCAAAAGTTTTCATTATGTTGAACTTACAAGCTAATCAGGAATAAATTTGTCTGATCTCACTCATGGAAGCAGATACAAACTTGTGGTCAAACATTTTACTATGAATGAGTTGAAGTACTTTTTCTTCAAAAGTATTGCTAATGTATGGCATGATTTACCAATTAGAGTTGTTGAAACAGTACCATAGATACATTTAAGAACAGACGTGATGAATATTTCACTTCAAATCCTCAACTGATAATATATATATGTGCCTTTTTAGTCACAGGAAAAGTTTATAGGTTTTTCTCTTTGAAATATCTGGACGTCTTTCTACTCTTACCACATTACATTATTTGTGAGTTTCTGATGTCTTCCACTATTACAAACTGCCTCGAAGGGACCCAATGGTCTGTTGCTTGTTTGAATTCCTTTGCATCTCCAATCATCTGTTTATAGTACTCTCTCCACCTCTTGCAGGCTTTGTTCTTTTCTCTATTGCTTTCCACACAAAACTTCCTTTGTGCACCTACTTCCTAAATCATCCTTTGCAAATTTGTTTCCATTGTGCACACTTCCTGTATCCTTTGCACTTTTTGTTTTCCATTCAAACTTCAATTGTGCATCTACTTTCTTTCAAAAGCATTCTTTGCTTTTCATACAAACTTCCATTGTGCACCTACTTTTTTGCTTCCAAAATCATCCTTTGCTCCTTTACTTTTCATAAAAACTTCCCTTGTGCATCTTCCTACTTCCAAAAACATCCTTTGCACCTTTGCTTTCCATACAAACTTCCCTCGTGCATCTACTTATTTCCTTCCAAAATAGACAGCAATTCTTTCTTAAATTTCAATTCATGCTTTTTTTCCAAGATCCTCATTTGCCTGTCTTTTATTCATATGCAACAATATTTTTTTTTATTCAAGATTTTATATTGTCATATTTGTACTCCATTAATCAATATTTTCTTGAAGGTTCAGCTTCATAGGTCATTTTGCAAAGAAACTTAAGTTAATATTACTGTGAACAAACTATTTTGCAATGGTATATGTGTTATGATTGTGCAGTTATGTATTTCAATGGACTGTGTTAGTGCTTACAAATACACAGAGTAAATGGTTAACAGCAAAGATATAGGCAAATATGTATCATGACTTAAATGTGCAAAGAAATCTCTTGGTTAGCAATTCCAGAAAAAAGGTCTTAATGAGCTGGTGCTGATTACAGTTTCTTGCAAAGCATTGAAGTTACTTTGTCAAGCCTAACAATTTGCATGAAAACAAAGCAAATTTTTGAAATCCAGAACAGATGCGTTTTTGTATATCATAAATAATAATAATAGTTAACGCAAAACAATTCAGAATATGCTTTCATGTGACAACAGAGACCGAGTACAAACATATTAATGGTGTCTGAGAATGTGCATCAAGCAAAACAACCAAACAATACAATGCAGTATCATTCTGCATGTGATAGTGCTGTATGGAAAAAAATGCAACTGCTTTATTCAGAGAAGTCTCAAAAAAATAATTGCAATTGCTTTAAGGATTGCTTTAAGGAGAAAAATTTTGAAGGAAATGCACAGTACCAAATGCTTCCTCTGTAACCTAGATACTTGCCTTTAATACTATTTGGATGAAGTCACATAAGCTATTTTGGAACAGATGGCACAGAGCAGCAAAAAATTAACAAATACTTCATAAGAGTTGGTAGGCAGCCACCGACCAGGGAGATATATTACCGATACTACCCACCTGGGTATTGGGAAGGTTAGTGACGGCTGCGTAGTAGCTAGCACTTCAGTGGTTGTCAAGTTGCACTTCTCTGACCCAGGTAGCTGTCTTTTCTTTCTGCCTCACCCAAACGTGGACTGCTGGGATTCTGTCCACAAACATACAATCTCTCCTTGTCACACATAACACTTGACAACGTTTAACTCATGCAACTCATTCTTCGTAATTCTAGATTTTCCTGCGGTGAGCACTATGAGCTAGCCCTGCCTTTTGGCAAGATGGTAGGAGCAGTAGATAAAGTAGTAGGTAGGAACATTTAGGCAGGAGCATTAGGTAGAAACATTAGTTAGAAGTAGTAGGCAGGAGCATTAGGTAGTAGTAGTCAGTAGGAATATTAGGTAGGAGCCTCTGCAAACACTGTGCGAGAGTTGCACTCTGCCAGTGGCCTGTTAAGGGTGAGGCACTAAAGGCTAAGAAGCGGCACTGGAGTTCACCAGTTGGAGACCCTTTTGCCATGTCCACCCTATGAAGAAGCTCCCGGATGGAACAGGCATCAGAGATATTGATAGATAGAGCATTGGCTGGCCAGTTAGTAATCCTTGTTGTAGGTCAGATGAATAACAACTGCTTCCTTGGTCTGCTTCACCTCCTATCAGGAAGAACTTTTATTGGGAAACTTAAGACACACACACACACACCCACATACATGTGTGTGGTTAGTGTTGCTGACAGTGAGTTAGCATGGGCCCACATGGGTTTGAATCCTAGGCACAGCAGTTGTGCATACCCAACCCATGTGTTCAGCCTCCCCTCAAAGCTGGTACACATCATTACTAGATCTTCACACATACCAGCATTGATATTAAGAAATCAAACTTGATACACCAACTGGAAAAAGTAATTATGTAATACTTGAGCTTTGATTGTGGCAAATGAGGCAGTTAAAAGAGCAGAGATATGACAGGACTTGTAGAGGAGATTTAATCGTGGAAATTACACAAACCTCAAAACTCAACAACTTATATGGTAACACAGATTGGGATGTGGACTTCAGCAGTCAGGAACCAGTGCAATGTGGTGAAAGGTTTTGTAAAAGGAGTAAGAACAAGGGTACATCTAACGTCAAATACATATGGAGTGTTAAGACAGACGGAAGAATGGTGTAATTAAAGATGTCAAAAAGCAAGGGAATTTCAAAATGTGCAATGGCAGTCATGATATGGGAATTAAGGTATATTAAATAGAACACTTGAAAAAGTAAAGGAGTTTCCTGATGAGGTACAGGTATGTAAACAGAATAGATGAAGGTAAAATGACGAAATATCCTTTGACCTTTATACAGCAGTATTCACAGTGTCCCTCTGCATGTGTGCAATTAAAAAATATTCTTTTATGAAATGATACATTGGCATGCAAAAGAAAAAGAAGATTTATATCAACACCTTTGTGTTCGCTTGGTCCACTGCTGAGTGAGGGTAGAGGGTGTGTGGTTGACATATCTGACAGTTCCCGACACAAAAGAAGGATGTGATGATGATAATATCTACTAGTCTTTGTTTAAAATATAGGCACAGAGTAGGTGGTGAATTTAGAATGTTTAAAATATAGGCGCAGAGTAGGTGGTGAATTTAGAATGTTTAAAATATAAGCACAGAGTAGGTGGTGAATTTAGAAATATTATACTACTAACACTAGAAACGTGTGATAAGAGAGTGGCTGACACATGTCGGGAGGATAAAGAAGGTTTTGTTTCTCTTGAACCTAGTTGAAAACTCTACTCTCATTTCATACACAGGCACAGCACTAATGGTAAATAACATTAATATATTTAAAATGATTACACTTCTCACAGGAAAAATGACTAAGAGAGTGGCTGGTATGTGTGGGGAGGATACTCAAGATTTTTCCATCACTTCACCTGTCATCTATTACCAAAGTCCTCCATCTCCCCAGGATTACTAGAACAGAAAATTATGTAATTTCTAACATGAAAAGAAATGCCAAGCTGAGGGTGTTGGGGATGGCCTCGTGTGCTAATCTCCCTCCTCGTTTTGTAATCCTGCAAAAAATCGCCTTCATTCATATCTTCACGTTTCTCATGATATCCTTTTTCGCTTTCCTCGTCTACTGATATATATCGTGTTTCTCCTCATCACTTAGGTCATCCAACAATGCACATATTTTCTATGAGGTCACCATGTACACAAGGCCTGCATGGCAAAAGCCATGCACCTATAATAGTGATTGTAAAGATATCGAGGAGTGCAGAATATTTTCCTGTGCCCTCCCATCAAGAGAAAAGACCTCTATATGCTGCTAGTGGTATAAATCGGCTGAATAACAAAACATTGGCAAGAAAAGTCGAGTCATGTGAAAATAGGAAACCTGCTCTAAGGATTGTCATATGACAGGAGCAGTTTGTTTTAAAGTTGATGTAAGAGGAGACTGTCAGGTAGAAGAACAGAGCGATTACCCATACAATGGAAGAATACAGAGGAGTGTGGAATACGACATAATGCAGTCTCCATCCTAATCCATAGTAGAACTGGCAGAGGTAGTTAGAAAACATTGGAATCTTTAAGGAAAACTATCAGCTGTCAGGAGAAAACCCAATATGCAAAATTAATAATAAACCTAACAGAGCTATCAAATGAAAAATATATGGATCATTATTAAAAATAACTATGAATTAGGAAAACAAAATGCCCAAGACATTCAGATCAAGCATTGTTTTCTTGTGGGATTTATGTGGCTGACTAACTGGGGAAATGATGAATAATGAAGTTAATTATAAACACAATGAATTACATTTGATGTATAGTATAGGGTGAAACTAACCTCAGCTGGAGTGCCCACAAAGGCTCCCACGACACCAGCCGCCATACCCAGGCCTGCCTTGACAAAGAAGTTAGGAGGTTCACCATTGGGCCTGTCAAGAAAGATCCATTCATTTGCAATCTATTTTAAGTCGAAAATTGACAATATTTTTTGAAACAATTGTTATAATTCTATTTACGCGGACATAAAGGGACAGAGGACTCTAAAACACCATATCCAAAACCCATAGGACCTGAGTTTATATTCACAGCAAAGCAAGTATCCAAGCAAGCAGCTAGCTGTGAATATCCTCAACTGGCAACTAGCACATTAATGGCCACATTTAAGCTAAGGAAAATGCCATTACGGTACAAATGATGGAAGAGCCTGTGCTCATCAGTAATATTTTCTTATCATTATTCAGCAATTATGTGTAAGGCTTATCTAAGCAGGACTAAGGCATTAGATTGCATTAATTCAATCAAGAATTACATGTGTTCAATAACTCATTAACTGTCTATCTTTCTATTAATTTATTACCCAGCAAACCTGTTTTTGCTTGCTAAACTGGTGATCGAAAGGATTAACTTTATGATTTATTACTCTTCCCCAGAGCTAAAATTTCTACTCATTCCTAAATGAGACAATCCTATGCATCAACTTCTTAATAATGGTTTCCTAATAAAACTTACATGGAGATTAATAATAATATAAACATTTCTGAAGTAGCAGAAGACTTGCATTTTACAAATGAGCAGGTTGTAGCTGTTTGCAAAAGAATTGCAAAGTTTAATGAAATGCTCAACATGTTCAGGAGTAGCAGTGTGCTAGATTATTTGAAGATCAAACCTTCCCAAATCCAAATAAAGTTATGCCAGAAATAATCACCTGGCATAAGCTTAGGATGTCCTCCAAAGGCTAGCTTCTAGTCTCTAGCCACACTTAAAAAAGTGAAGCACCACTGTAAAGTCTACCAAGAATTTATAAATTTCATAATATCTTTTGAAGGTTACTTTTAATTATTCCCACTGCTTCAATAAAATTTCATTTTTTAATTGCCTTTTTACTTGGTCTTCTAATGCCCACTTTACGATTATAAGGCAACCCTTCTTCCCTTCAGTAAGGTTTTAGGACTATAAATGCAAACACACATTTCTCAAATACAACTAATTTTCTCTCTCAAATAATGCTCTTGTAACTCAAACTTTTAAACTATTTTTCAACAATATAAATTCCTGCTACATGGCATAATGAGTCTTACATTCTACCTGGTAACTTGAGCACTCCACACAAGGAGTGGCTGACATCATTTGAAGCCTTTACTCTCTTCATTTTTTTTATTCGAATCAAATTATCAACCAATCTACTCACGGATCATACTGCCATTACCACTACCCTTGCACTCTGAACTTTATTTTAATCTTTAATCCCTTGTGACAACATAATTCCTCCCCAACTGGTTTACCTAATCTTAAACACGGATATATCTTTACTCACAACACCTCCCTCACCTTATGTCAACTATGGCACTTCAACAGCATAAACAGGACTAACTTAGAACAACTCTCTCTGATTGCCCTTTAAAAGCCTACTGCTTTTCTTGGAGTGATGCTTCTAGTTCTACCAAGCATATGAAAAAACTTATTACAACAGAAATGGAGGCATATATCCACTCTTCCTCCAAGATTCCTTTCAGACGGGAACTGGAGCACAGACTTTAAAAACCAATCATCCTTCATCTCTTGATCAGCTTTCATACCCATCTACAATCACTGCAAAGTTCCTAATGATGAGGTAATGCAGTGCTTTCTTCAGAGAAAGAGTGATAAACGTTCCTCTTCCACTGTTATGTCTTTGGCCAAAAGCAACAACTGTTAACCTGTTTCCTTTACTTTTTTTTTTTATTATTCTCTACCTGATTCTCCTGATGGATACTCATTTTGGTTCTCTTTTCCCCTCTAATTCCACTTTAGA
>JAUTYZ010220220.1:0-10478 GCA_032273725.1 Panulirus interruptus
GGTCATGGGGTAGACTCGTGCAATCAATGATCCTTACTGGCCTGCATTGCCCCTCGGTACTGGGATCACTAAGGCTGGGGCCCAGGGTGTGTGTTGGTGGACCTGGTGAAGGGACGGACAAGCATACAGCAGCTGTGGTAATATAATTCCACACGTATTACAAGAGTAAACTAACGTCCTCTGATGTAGTAAACTAACGTCTCGATGTAGTAGGAGTAAACTAACGTCTTATAACCTAGTAAACTAACTTCTAGACATAGTAGAAGAGTAAACTAGAGTCGTCTGACGTAATAAACTAACGTCTTGACGTAGTAGAAGAGTAAACTAACGTCTACTGACTTAATAAGGTAACGTTTCGACGTAGTAGAAAAGTAAACTAACGTCGTCTGACCCAGTAAACTAACGTCTAGACGTAGCAGAAGAGTAAACTAACGTCTCATGACGCAGTAACATAACGTCTCGACGTAGTAGAAGAGCAAACTAATGTCTCCTGACGAAGCAGAAAAAGAATCCAGCTTCATAACATTCTCTGACGAGTTATTCGTAAAATAATAGTTCCCCCTGGACTTGACACTGTGCCTGAGGAAAACTAGAAAACGAACTCAGCCCAGCGGAGGGAGAGTTCATTTGTCCCAAAGGAAGTCACTGACGAATATTTACACAAAGCTTCTTTGTTCTTTTTCCAGTATGATGCCCTGCAGCAGCGGGATCGTCCTATATTTAAACAAGAGAGGTTAATGACCCTGCAGTACACGCTAATGGCGCTGTTTGAACCAAGCCTTGGCTGGCTCTCCAACGTGAAAGATAATTTTCGTGTTTAAGCTTTCATAATTTCACCGACCTGAAAAAGAAACGATGCTGTAATTAGAAGTGCGTGAATTCCGCTCGGGTGTTGCGTTTCCCACTCGTTCTTCATCAGTGGCTGACGCACACCTCAAGAAAGGATGTCTTCAGTAATACCAGCCACGAGTTGTCTAATGTGATGGTACTTGGCAGCGGGTTCTTTCCCTTATATGTCCTGTCACTCATAGTCCTCCTCCCACTCTTAATTTGTCCTTACTTATTATCTCTCCTCTCAGTCATGTCATTTGTCCTCACTCGTATTGTCTCAACTCATAATCAGTCCATTCCCTCATAAAAACCTGTCCTGTTCCACATATATTAACCTGTCCTTACAGTAGTGTATTGTCTCAAAATGTTCTGTCCTCTCCCCGTTATGTAACCCAACCCCCGTATCTCTCCTTTTCCCCACAGTGTCATCCCCCTGTTATCCATTCACTTCTGTTATCATTATCAATCCGCGTCTTTCTGTACGCGTACACTAATAAGCTAAACCGAAATCTGTGCCTGTTACAGTGAGCCCAGCAGGCACCGTAGACGCACCGCGTTGTAACTTCTGAGACTTTGCAGCACAGTCTTGGTCTGTACTGTGCACTCACCCGGTGCTCCGGGTGACGACGTACATACCAAACACTGTAGGAAATCAGATTAATATGAACTGCTACCTGGGCCGGAAACTGGACCATTCCAATGGCACCCAAGCGTTGGGTCAAGGCCCACTGGTGGTCCATGGTGCATTGCCGGGGTTGTCACAGGTTCAGTATATGATCACGTCTGAAAGAGCATGATTACTGATGGTTCTGTATGACGTTTCAGTATATTTACACGATCATTTTAGAATGTTTATAGTATTTCAGTGTTGTTGTCTGTAAGTATACATCCCCAAATGTACGCATTTAACTGAACAAGATATGAGGTGGGCCACACGTCCATCAGGTAAGCTGTATTGGTTGGGAACCGCTGGATTAGTCGTCTGCTTACATACGGGCATTGCCTACACCCATACGGAACGGGTCTTACAAGATAGACATAGTTGAGTACCCATCTCGAATGCGCTCTACCTCCCAGGTCAGGTTACGGAATTTGATGCTCAAGACAAATTTGGAGAAACTGAAAAGAGTTTCTTGTGAAGATTTTGAAAAAAAGGACCAAAGAAAATTAATATGAAAGGTAAACTCGTGTGTTCTGAAGCTATTGCTAACACAAAGCTGCATTACTTTTTTTCCGGGTTCCAATCAGCGCTGCCACAATGGAGACAAAGGGGGCGTTGTGCCTTGAGCTGGCCCTCTTCAGGGCCCCTAGCGGCTATGGAAAAGTGAGAGGCGAGGATAAGTGAAGGCAGAGGGAGGTGATGATGGCTAGGAGAATGGAGAGGGAGGAAAGGAAAGACAGATGAACAATGCCTAAAAAAGAATAGCGGGAGGGCTGGCAGAGAGAAAGGGCAACAGGAAAGGGACAGTAGTGCAGTAAAGTGATATAAACAGATATATGATAGTTCTAGCTGTGCCAGCGTGGTGGATCGTCGGGTCCACGGTCCAGCTGGGACAAGTGACGGCTGTGGACCAGGCAGATGGAGAAGGGAGACATAAAAAATGGGTTATGAAGTGCTAGGTGGCTGGGGTGAGCTACGGTAAGTGTAAGGCGCCTGGCCTGTGTCGTCAAAAGTCTACTACAGGTTGGTATTAAGGCGATCGGCTACACCCGCAGGATACAAGAAAGGTTTTAGCCGTTGTGAAGGTTTCAGTTTGCTTCACTGATGCAAACTTTTGAGTCGAAGCGCGGGAAGTGGCCGTTTTAACTTCACAGTTTTTTTCCTTAGTGTCTTTTAGGTGAGAAATGGCCTCCACTACTGAAGAAGGAAGTTTCTATGCACACGAGATATTTCATCTGAAAAGCTAAGTCCTGCTTCGGAAGAGCTCGTATACTCTAGGAACTGCGGGCGTCAAATCCTGAATGATGCTTGTATTTTTCCAGCAGCAATGGACTCTCAGCCATCATTCTTTCAGAAGAAATCCTCAGAGCGCAGGCGGGTGGAGTTCCTAAAGCATTGTGAATAGTGCAGTGTTGGATGGCTTCCTCAACAGCTGCAGCCGCCCATCCACGACGATTTACGGCATTGGCGAAAGAAGGAATCCTCTCCTCGCGAATGTAAATTAGTCCTTACAGGCCTGAAGCACAAGACGGAAGTTTCTTGTTTACAATACCCAACCAAAATATCTGAAAACTTTCCTGAGGAAAGGGTTCATTTCTAAACCTGGAAAAGAACTTTCTCTTTCAGAATTGTTCCAGGAAAAGCTGACGAGGTAGTTCAAGCCACTTTGCTGAATTATGGACAGGTCTTCCCATATTTCCTGTATGAGCAATAACAGTGGTACAAGCGGGAAGAGATGCTGTTCATCTTGCACCGTACGTGCTACACTATGCTTCAGGAAATAGCTCGGCCGTTTAGTTGTACAATTAAATGAGTGTGTGATAAATGATGGTCTTCTCTGAGACAGCCGAGACTTATCACTGGAAATTCAACGCAGTTAACCATTGATTTACTTTTTAGTGTCAAGATGTAAGATGTTCAAAAATCTATTACTGAATAGAAAATACGTATAGTATTCGCATATGTGACCCGGATATTAAAGACTATCAAAGGTATTTATATGTGATAAATATGAAATACTCAATTGCTGTTGATTTTGTTTCTGGTGTTAACTTCTATGTAATATTCATGACTCTGATAAACAGCCAGGCAGAGTTGCTATATAGTAACCTGGTGACATGGGTTGTGTTAGACAGCGTTAGCATTAGTTCTGGCGCAGCCTTATCCTCCTAACTATGATTAATATCATACGGTATTACAGTGTACAATATATAATACTTATGGTGTCATGTGACTCGGCATGATATGGCAAAAGCGACTTAGTAGGATGGAGAGGAGCAAGGAGACATGGGTGCCAGTAGGATGGAGGACGAAGAGGGGCCAGGAGTCTTGGGTGCCAGTAGGATGGAGGATGAGGGGGGAGCGGGGGTCAGAAAGCGGTATACGATGCACTTAAGACGTTGAAGCAGACAATCAACGCCCTTACCTACATGTTGAGTACAAAACAGTCTGATTACAGAGGAACGCTTGAGTTACAGAGGAACAGTTTGATTACATACAAACAATATGGTCACAGGGGAATTTCTGATTACAGAGGTACAGTTGAGTTCCACAGGAACAGTTTGGTTACAGAGGAACTCTGTAGTAAGGGAAGTGGCTGACGGAGTAAGGGATGTAGAGTTCAATTTCATATATTTGGAATATGTATGGTAGACATGACTACCATGTCTGTGCTACTAGCTGTGATGTGAGTGATTTGGTGTGCTTCTTCGCTCAGTGTGGCGTCTGGTATAGTAACGGTGTTAGATATGATGGATGGTATTGTGTGAATGTTAAGTATGGTGGCTGGTATAGTGTCATTATTAATCATGGTTAACGGTATAGTGTAATCTTTAAGAATGTTGACTTACAGTGTAATTAACGGATGTGTCTTCCCAACAGATGTCCTCAACGGGTACAACGGCACCATCTTCGCCTACGGCCAGACCTCGTCGGGCAAGACCCACACTATGGAGGGCAAGCTGGGCGACCCAACCTGGCAGGGTGAGTACTGCCTGTCTCGCTACCTCATATCTCGTAGTCTCTCTCTCTCTCTCTCTCTCTCTCTCTCTCTCTCTCTCTCTCTCTCTCTCTCTCTCTTTCTGCCATTATGGCTAAGTCTCGTCTTAGGTACTCTTAGGTAGGTAGGTGCCACCGACCCGGGAAACGTATATCACCGGTGCTATCTGTCTGGGTAGTGGTAGGGTTTGTGACGGCTTCCAAGGAAGCCAGCACTTCAGGGGCTATCAAGGGTCACTCCTTTGGCCCAGGCATCTATCTCTGCTTCCTGCCTCACCCACACGCGGGCTACTGGTTTTCACTCCACGAACATACAATCTCTCCATCACTCACATAGCACTGGACGACACATAACTCACACGACCCAATTTTTTTCGTAACTATATATTTCCCTGCGGTGAGCGCAACGCGCTAGCCCGGCCTTTTGGCAAAAATCTCGTCGTAAGTAAGTACTCTTTCGTCCTTCTTATTTTACCCTATCTTTCTTTCTCATGTCCTTTATTCTAAGTAAATTTTAAGCAACGTGTTTTTTATTCTAAGTAGATTTTAAGTAACGTGTCGTCGATCTATCCTCGCCTATTGTGTGTTTCATCATTGTCCTCTCTCTTCCCCTGCTGTGCCACCTGTTGTGTGCTTCCGTTGCTGTATCACTAGCCTGTTGCCTCCCAGTCACTGTTTGCCTCATGAAGGTGTTGTTTGTCTTGTGGCTGTCTCACTCTCTTGATTTTTGCTTCAAGTGTCTCATCTGGTGTCGATTTAACATCTCTCATTCACTTGTTATGTATGTCTTGCCATTTGTCTGTTTCCCCTGTTCTGTTCTCGCTTATCTTTATCATCTTTTGTCTTTCTCACCTGTTGTATGTCTGATGTGCTGTGTCCGTCACATGTTGTTGTGTATGATGTTTTATCTTGCTCATCTATTGCATATCTGATGTGTTTCCCTCCTCACCTGTTGCATGTCTTCCTCACCCAGTGTATGTCTGATGCCTTGTCTTCCTCACCTGTTTTATGTTGATGTGTTGTCTTCCTCACACGTTATTTTGTAAGATGTTTTGTCTTCCTCATCCGTTGTAAGTCTGACGTGTAGTTTTCTCCACCTGTTGTATGCCTGCTGTGTTGTCTTCCTCACTTGTTGTATGTCTGATTGTTGTGTATCTTATCTCGTCTCTTTCTTATTTATCTCTCTGTACCTTACACATCTCTGTACCTCACACGTCTCTGTATGTCACAAGTCTCTGTCTCTGTCTTTTCTTTGTTTATTTATCTGGCTGCTCAGTTCATCAGGTTAGCCTTGGGAGCACACGCCTTGGCAGCGCGTGTCAGCCCTTACCCTCTTCCTTCACGCTGTCTGGGGCTCCCTCCACACGAGCTGACTGCTGAACCTTGCCTCTCCATCCGTCGTGTTGCTGATCTCCACACGAGTGTAGCAGTTACTAGGCTGTTTTGTAATTACCTAATGTTCCCCTTCATTACCATATTAGTAAGTCCCCGTAGCTTCACCTGACTGGCGCTGTGATATTCTAAACTTAACTGGAATGCAGGTGGGTGATTTCCCCCGAGATTTTATTTCCCTCTCTGCCGGTGTAATTAATATTAATTTAGCGGGAGGGGAGAGGTGTGGTGGTCACCAATTATCGTACAGTCGATTTGGTCTGTTAGTGCCTGTGTTTGTGTCTACCAGCCGTACGACACACAGAAGTAAACACATATTCTTACCATTAACAGGTACCTGGTGCGTCCTTTCCTTTGTAACTTCACACTCCAGGTTGTTGACCGTGGCGTCACAAATGGATGAAGTGTTTCAGAAGAATTCCCTTGTAACAAGAAATGGAAAAATCTCGTCTCGATTTGGATGATGAGTTTAGTTGCCAAAACAACTGATAAATTTTTCGGAATATTAGAGGTTCGTTGATCCTACATCGAGGTATTATCGCAGAGATGATTGGTGACCATTTAGAGATTCATCTGGGCAGTATGACCCATCCTCCCATTATTATTTCCTACCTCAGGTGAAGTAGGCGAGTCATGACATTTCAAGAATTAACTTCAGATCGAAAAAAAAGGCAGACATGAATTACATTGGCTGACTGTACTGGCGGGTTTCCACGGTGCAAGACACGATGTAAACCCCAACTGTAGACTGTGATGCTCGCTCGCTGCTTCTGCCGGGTAGTTTTCCTCTTGGATATGGTTTACGTGTGGGGTTTGCGGTGCATTATCGTAAATGCAAATACTGAGTCGGGCCGTAGAGGAGTCTGTAGTGATCGTTTTCCATGGAGGAAGTTGCTCAGAGGGACAGAGGTCGGTGAAGGGAGGCTCAAGGGTTCTTATCCCTTTGGTGAAACTTCTTTATATTAAAAAGAACGTAAAGATGAACCAGTATGTTCACAGGCTTTATGGAATGGAAGTCTTATTTTCAGACTTAATCACTTCTGTACTTGGAAAATTTCCCTACAACGCTTAACTTTCCCGAAGGCAACACTCTGTACCCTCCATTACCGATTAACAAGACCCCTTGGTGTCTGATCTTTCCCCTGGCCCTCACTAGGACCCGACAGTTAGTCGTAGTATCAACTTTTATCAAGACAAACATCACACAGACGGCCAGAGTTTTTCCCATGAACAACAACATCACAACCGTTCTGGTGACTGGATGCCCCCCCCCCCCCAAGGAGGAATACCGACATTTTCCGGCTGGCGGAATATGTTTTCCCACAGTACGAACAGCTTATCGTGGGGGTGGGGGGTCCGTGTGGCTGTCAACAACCTGTCAGACGTGGGAGCCGCCGATGGTTCCATGAAGACTGCTGCTACTGGCCAACCCAACTGCGGCGATACATTTTTCCTTGATCTGTGACCTTGAAGATAGCAAAGGGGTCAACGAGAATCTAATAATTACAGTACAAGGGCTTTACAGAAGGTAAACAGTAGATTAGACTCACATCTAGCCAGACCTTCAGAACTTGTGATAGGTGTAACAGGCTGTAGACAGCAGCCACTCAGGGAGTCACTACCCTCCCAACTTGGGAATGTTGAAGTGATGGCCGGAACCATCTTACACCCTCCGTGTCAGTAGGATGTAGAGAGCAGCCTCCAAGGAAAGTCATACACTCCTGATTTAGAAATTATGAAGTGATGCTGAAAACCTTCTTACACTGTCTATGTCATTAGGCTGTAGACAGCAGCAGCCCAGGAAAGAACTACCCTTCTAAAGTAGGAGTGCTGAAGTGATGCCTCGAACCATCTCACATCCTCCGTGTCAGAAGGTTGTATAAAGGGTCCTCTCTATTCCGACATTTCAGCCGTAGGCATAAAGTCCTGTCAAAGTGGACGGCTCTTGGGCCGGGTGGATGGCATAAAGGGCCCCATATCCCCCAGCAGGCAGGACGGTAAAGCCCTGAGCTCTACTGGGTAAACAAACTGGCCCCACTGTCCCTATGCTGGGGTAGAGGGTACAGGTAGCGCGGAAAGGTTGCTTGCTAGGCCCTTCCTAGAATGGAAGAACTGGGTTCAGGACGTTTCATTTTACTAGGTGTGTCCCACATCACCTCCACTGTTGAAGGGGAGACACCACCAGACTCACGTGAAACAGGAATTTCGGACCAAAGTTCTGTTAACAAGACCATAGTTATCGAATTTAGCGAGGGTGAGAAGCCGAACGTGACCTTTCCTCTCCACTAATGGGTCAGAACTGGCTGGGTGTAGCGAACGTCTGTCGTGGTACCTGCCACTGGTGGAGATGGAGTCGACGGCGCCGGATTTGGACCACCATGATAATTACGTCTGTTGGGGATGCTTGGTTATCACTCGGTAGACTAACAGTGTATAATGAAATTAGTTAATTAGCTTAAGTCAAGAAGAAATTAATCCCACCAGAAGCAATATAGCTAATGGGTATTAAGGTCCCACTGTCAAGAGACTGTAATTGAAATAATATTTGTTAAAGTTATTGAATGAGAAGATTTGTGAGACTTCTTATAACCCCGCGACGTTCCATTACTGATGATTGTAGTGAAGTAGGTACTGGAGGGAGTGGCTTGCCAACGAGCCTCGGAAGGATGGCGACAACTTCATCAATTATTTGCTCTAATCCATCTCTTCTTTCACCAGAATATTTCATCTCGCGTTTATTTTTTTAATCACATATTCGTTTCACTATTAATTTACTTTTTTTACGTTGGAGGCTCCAGTCACGGACAAAAGTCCACATCAAGGCCGGTCCTTAATTGAAATGTACAGAGGATTATCAAAGGGAAAAAGAAGAGGTAAGAAAAAATATTTACGAATTTTGGAGGAAGTGAAAAACCTATCTTTTAAAATGTGCCAGGTCATAGTTATTGGGGAAGACATAAGAAGGTAGAGAGTTGAAAACTTCGAGGTGTGGGGAAAGAAACAGTTATCAAAACGGCCTACCCTTGAGTTGCCAATGGCCACAGAGTAATCATGTGACGCAGGAGCTTGTCGAGTATTGCGTGGTCTAACTGGTGGTAGGGGCACACAAGCAGCCAGTTCTCGGGAGCAAAACCAAAGTAATACCTATAGAAGAGGGAAAGTGAACCAACATTGCGGCGTAGGGCAAGGGGGTCAAGTTTGGAAGTTAGCCTGGGACAGTTTATAAGTCGGACCGCTTTCGACTCAACTCTGTCAAGTAAGGATGCAGAGCTAGAACCACCCCAGATGTGAGAGCAGTACTCCATACAAGGACGAATCGATCCTTTGTATAAACGGAACAACTGTTCAGAAGAAAATAAATTTCGACATCTAAACAGGACTCCCAGTTTCTTAGAGGCAGACTTAGCTATATAGGTAATGTGGGGTTTTCAAGATAGAGTGGATGTTATAGTTATATCAAGTATGTTCACCGAGTCAAGAGGTGGAATTACAGAACCGTCGAAGGAGAGAGGAAAATTGTGAGGAGCATTCGATAGAGAGATGGGCAGAAACTGGGTCTTGGAGGCATTAAACTTAACAGATTTCGTCTACCCCACTGAACGACCACATTCATGTTATTATGGTTGACTTAAAAGTATTTTTGTATTTTTTCCGATATTTTATCGAAGCAGTTACCTGAAAAGCAAGTAACAGTGAAGAATTACACATTGTATTTGCATTTATTACGTATAAGAATGAGCATAATCTTACTGATCATTACATATTAGTATTTTTCGCCTGAAAGAATAACTAGACAGGAAAACTATACATTTTTTTTTGAAATATAGCTTCAGATTTGTTAGAACGTGGGTTTGCCAGGGTATATTTTGAAGTTTAAAAGCGAGTAAGATAGGCTGTGGATCACGTTCCGTTGGTAGTGGTAGGAATAGCGCGATCGGGATATTCTTCCTAAACCTAACCTAACCTAACCTAACCTAACCTAACCTCTTGACCCATAACCATTTCGTGTAAGCTTAAGGTACTTGTTCTCCAGTCTTTGTATAAACTAAAGGTGATTTGGAAACAACATTATGTAACGTTTTTTAGAGACATCTTTTGAATGCCTAGCATTTGACCACCTTGGTGTTTGTAGCGTTTGAGTGGGAGGAACTCACTCGCATTATTGAAGAATTTATATTGTGATTTCTTGATATCAAGTTTATTACCAGATTGGAAAATTTTCACTGTAACCTATCATCTTTCTTAACGTTAATTGAACGTTATAAAAGTGGGTGTTGATATCTCTCTCGTCCGGTTTGTTGAACATGTAAAGGCGACGCTTGGAAACGTTATCTTCTCAGTTTTCTTAACGGTGTGAAAGTGAGTTTGACAGCTCAAGTATCAGGTCTTAAGCTTTAGGTCACTTTTCAAATTCAGCGTTTTTCCTTGAAATATTATCTAAGGGCATATAGGTAATGCCATAGCAAGGTAGTTACGAATTGTTCTTGATGTTAGGCTACTTAGCAAAAACTGTAGACGTTAGCTACAGAGATTTTTCTTTAAGTAACACTGCCTCCGTGAAACCTGTGTCATAACCACTTTCTTAGTATTTTTACAT
>JAUTYZ010220329.1:0-10478 GCA_032273725.1 Panulirus interruptus
GATCGCCCCTGATAGGAAAATGAATATGTGATTACAAGTAATCGAATACCCTTCACCTCATATCCATAAGGAACGGGGTCTACACCAGTTAAATCTCATCAGAATTACATTTCCAGCAGCTAGCATTTTACAGAACCTTACTGTACAAACGCCGAGGCATATGAACACAAATATATTGCATATAAACGCACACTTTCATAGATCACATAACACCCTCCAACAGCCAGGATTCGAATTCAGGATCTTTTCCCTGGTAAAAGAACTCTAACAGCTATGCTTTAATAGACCCTAATAGGGAAATGGCTATTCGATTACAAGTAATCGAATACCCTTCGTCTCACACCCATGAGGAACGGGATCTACAGCGATCAAATCCCATGAGGCTCACATTAGCAGCAGCTAGCATTTTACAGAACCTTATTGTACAAGCGCAGAGGTATATGAACACGATTATAATGCATATGAACGCAGACTTTCATAGAACACATAATACATTCAAACAGGCAGGATTCGAACCCTGAATATTTTTCGTGGTAAATGGGAACGTTAACAGCTAGGCTATGATCGCCTATTGGATTACAAGTAATCGAATACCTTTCGTCTCACCTATATGAGCAACGGGGTTTCAACGGTCAAATCCCATCAGGCTCACATTACCAGTAGCTAGTATTGTACAAAACCTTACTGTATATACAAACGCCGAGGTATATGAACACGAATATAGTTGATATGAACGCGAACTTTCATAGAACACATAATACCCTCCAACAGCCAGGATTCGAACTCAGGATCTTTTGTTGGTAGACGGGTACGCTAACAGCTTGGCAATGATCGTCACTAATAGGGAAATGACTATTCGATTACAAGTAATCGAATACCCTTCGTCTCATATCCATGAGCAACGGGGTCTACAGCAGTCAAATCCATTCAGGCTCACATTACCAGCAACTAGAATTTTACATAACGTTACTGTACAAACGCGGAGGTATATGAACAGGAATATAGTGCATATGACCTCGCACTTTCATAGAACACCTAATACTCTCCAATAGCCAGGATTCGAACCCAAAACTATTTGCTTGGTAGACTGGAACGCTAACAGCTAGGTGAAAAGCGCCTCTAATAGGGAAATGACTAATTGATTACAAGTAATCGAATACCCTTCGTCTCAAATCCATGAGCAAAGGGGGTCTACACCGGTCAAATCACATCAGGTTCACATTACCAGCAACTAGTGTATTACAGAACCTTACCGTGCAATCGCAGAGGTATATGAAGATGAATATAGTACATATGAACGCGCACTTTCATAGATCACATAATACCCTCCAACAGCCAGATTCGCACCCAGGACCTTTTATGTGGTAGACGGGAAGTCCAACAGTTAGGCTATGATCACCCCTAATAGGGAAATAACTATACCATTACAAGTAATCAAATACCCTTTGTCTCACATCTATGAGCAACGGTGTGTCAACGGTCAAATCCCATCAGGCTCACATTACTAGTAGCTAGCATTTTATAGAACCTTACTGTATGTACAAACGCGGAGGTATATGAAAGCGAATATAGTGCATATAAACGCGCACTTTCATAGAACACATATTACCCTCCAACAACCAGGTTTCGATCCCAGGACCTTCTTAACGGTAGACGGAAACGCTAACAGTTACGTTATGATCACCCATGATAGAGAAATGACTGTTTGATTACAAGTAATCGAATACCCTTCGTCTCAAATACATTAGCTACGGGGTCTAAACCGGTCAAATCCAATCAGGCTCACAATACCAGCATCTAGCATTTTGCAAAACTGTACAAATACGGAGGTATGTCATCACGAATATAGTGCATATGAACAAGCACTTTCATACAACACCAAATACCCTCTAACAACCAGGATTCGAACCCAGGACATTTTGCATGGTAGACAGAAAGTCAAACGGCTAGGCTATGGCCGCTCCTAATAGGGAAATGACTATACCATTACAAGTAATAGAATACCCATCGTCTAACATCCATGAGCAACGGGGTCTACACCGGGTAATCCGATCAGGCTCACATTTCCAGCAGCTAGCATCTTACAGAATCATACTGTACCAACACGGGGCTATATAAAAACGAATATAGTGCATATGAACGCGCACTTTCAGAGAACACATAATAACATCCAACAGCCAGGATTCGAACTCAGGACCATTTGCTTGGTAGACAGGAACGCTAACAGTTAAGCTATGATCGCCCTGATAGGGAAATGAATATTCGATTACAAGTAATCAAATAACCTTCGTCTCACTTCAATGAGCAACGGGGTGTACATCAGTCAAATACCATCATGCTCACAGTACAAGCAGATAGCATTTCAGAGAATCTTTCTGTATAAAGGCGGAGGTATATGCACACGAATATAGTGCATATGAACGCACACTTTCATAGAACACATAATACCCTCCAACAACAAGGATTTGATCCCAGGACCTTCTGCATGGTAGACGGAAACGCTAACAATTAGGTTACGATCGACCATAATAGAGAAATGACTGTTTGAATACAAGTAATCGAATATCCTTCGTCTCAAATCCATGAGCAACGGGGTCTACACCGGTCAAATCCA
Source organism: Panulirus interruptus (assembly GCA_032273725.1). NCBI lineage: Eukaryota > Metazoa > Arthropoda > Malacostraca > Decapoda > Palinuridae > Panulirus > Panulirus interruptus. The sequence goes on from JAUTYZ010220329.1 coordinate 2,615, forward strand.
ATCGGACTCACATTATCAGCAGCTAGAATTTTACAGAACCTTACTGTATCAATACGGGGCTATATACAAACTAATATTGTGCATATGAACGCACACCTTCATAGAACACATAATACCCTCCAAAGGCCAGGATTCGAACTCAGAACATTTTGTTTGGTAGACGGGAACGCTAACTGCCAGGCTATGATCGCCCCTGATAGGGAAATGGCTATTCGATTACACGTAATCGAATACCCTTCGTCTTACACCCATGAGCAACGGGGTCTACAGCGGTCAAATCCCACCAGGCTCACATTACCAGCACCTAGCATTTTACAGAACCTTATTGTACAAGGGCGGAGGTATATGAACACGATTATAATGCATATGAACGCGGACTTTCATAGAACACATAATACCCTCCAACAGCCAGGAATCCAACCCAGGATATTTTTCGTGGTAAATGGGAACGTTAACAGCTAGGCTATGACCGCCCCAGATTGGGATATGACTATTGGATTACAAGTAATCGAATATCCTTCGTCTCATATCCATGAGCAACGGGGTCTCAAAGGTCAAATCCCATCAGGCTCACATTAGCAGTAGCTAGAATTTTACAGACCCTTACTGTATGTAAAAACGCGGAGGTATATAAACACGAATATAGTGCATATAAACTCACACTTTCGTTGAACACATATTACCCTCAAACAGCCAGGATTAGAACCCAAGACCTTTTGCGTGGTAAACGGGAACTCTAAAAACTAGGCTATGATCGCCCCTAATAGGGCAATGACCGTTCGATCACAAGTAATGGAATACCCTTTTCTCACATCGACTACCAACGGGTTCTACACTGGTCAGATCCAATCAGGCTCATATTACTAGCATAGCATTTTGCAAAACTCTAAAAACAAGGAGGTATATGAGCACGAATATAGAACATATGAACAAGCACTTTCATACAACACCAAATACCCTACAACAGCCAGGATTCGAACCCAGGACCTTTTGCGTGGTAAACGGAAAGTCAAGCAGCTAAGCTATGATCGCCCCTAAAAGGGAAATGGCTATACCATTACAAGTAATGGAACACCATTCGTCTAACATCTATGAGCAACTGGGTCTACAGTGTTTAAATCCCATCAGGCTCATATTTCCATCAGCTAGCATTTTACAGAACCTTAGTGTACCAACCGGTGCTATATAAACACGAATATAGTGCAAATGAACGCACACTTTCACAGAACATATAATACCCTCCAACAGCCAGGATTCGAACTTAGGACCATTTGCTTGGTAGAATGGAACGCGAACCGCTATGCTATGATCGCCCCTAATAAGGAAATGGCTATTCCATTACAAGAAATCGAATACCCTTTGTCTCACACCCATGAGCAACGGGGTCTAAAGCGGTTAAATACCAACAGGCTCACATCTCCAGCAGCTAGCACTTTACACAACCTTACTGTAACAACGTGGGGTTATATAAAAACGAATATAGTGCATATGAACGCACACTTTCATAGAACACAAAATACCCTCCAACAGCCAGGATTCGAACCCAGGACCTTTTGCGTGGTAGACGGAAAAGTCAAACGGCTAAGCTATGATCGCCCATAATAGGGAAATGACTATACTATTACAGATAATAGAATACCCTTTGTGTGACATCCATGAACAACGGGGTCTATACCGGTTAAATCCCATCAGGCTCACACTTCCAGCAGCTAGTATTTTACAGAACCTTACTGTACCAAAACGAATATAGTGCATATGAAGGCACACTTTCAGAAAACATATAATAACATCCAACAGCCAGGACTCGAACTCAGGATCAATTGGTAGGTAGACAGGAACGCTAACAGGTAGGCTATGATCGTCCTGATAGGGAAATGAATATTTGATTTCAAGTAATCAAATACCCTTTCTCTCATATCAATGAGCAACGGGGTGTACAGCGGTCAAATCCCATCAGGCTCACATTACCAGGATCTAGCATTTTACAAAACCTTACTGTACCAATGAGGGGCTATATATACACGAATATAGCGCATATGAACGCACACTTTCACATAACACATAATACCCTCGAACATCCAGGATTCTACCTCAGGACCATTTGCTTGGTAGACGGGAACACTAATAGTTGGTTCTGACCGCACCTGATAGGGAAATGAATATTCGATTACAAGTAATCGAATACCCTTCACCTTATATCCATAACAAACCGGGTGTACACCGGTTAGATATCATCAGGCTCACATTTCCAGCAGCTAGCATTTTACAGAATCTTGCTGTACAAACACCGAGGCATATGAACACGAAAATAATACTGCATATGAACGTACAATTTCATAAAACACATAATACCGTCCAACAGCCAGGTTTCGAACTCAGGATCTTTTGCTTGGTAGACGGGAACTTTAACAGTTGGAATATGATCGCCCCTAATAGGGAAATGAATATTCGATTACAAGTAATCGAATGACCTTCGTCTCATATCCATGAGCAACGGGGATTACAGCTATCATATCCAATCAGGCTCACATTACCAGTAGCTAGAATTTTGGAGAACGTTACTGTACAAACTCCAAGGTATATGAACAGGAAATAGTGTATATGAACGCACACTATCATAGAACACATACTACCATCCAACATCCTGGTATGGAAAAGACGACCTTTTGCGTGTTAGAAGGAACGCTAACATCTAGGCTATGATCGCCCTAAATAGGGAAATGACTGTTCGATTACAAGAAATCGAATACCCTTCGTGTCACATCCATAAGCAACGGGGTCTACACCGCTCAAATCCCATGAGACTGACATTACCAACAGCTAGTATATTACAGAACCTTACTGTTCAATCGTAGAGGTATTTGAACATAAATATAGTGCATATGAACGCGTACTCTCATACAACAACTAATACCCTTCAACAGCCAGGATTCGAACCCAGAACTATTTGCGAGGTAGACGGGAACGCAAACGGCTAGGCAATAACCGTCCCTAATAGGGAAATTACTAATTGATGACAAGTTCTCGAATACCCTTCGTCTAAAATCCATGAGCAACGGGGTCTACACCGGTCAATTACCATCAGGTTCACATTACCAGCAGCTAGTATTTTACAGAACCTTACTGTACAATCGCAGAGGTATATGAAGACGAATGTAGTGCATATGAACGCACACTTTCATAGAACACAAAACTCACTCCAACAGCCAGGATTCGAACCCAGGACCTTTTGCATGGTAGACTGGAAGTCAAATATCTAGGCTATGATCGCAACCAAATAGAGAAATGACTATTCGATTACAAGTAATCGAATACCCTTCATCAACCATCCTTTAGCAACGGGGTCTACATCGGTCAAATCCCATCAGGCTCACATTACCAGTATCTAGCATTTTACAGAATTCTACAAACGCGGAGGTATATGAACACGAATATAGTGCATATGAACACGCACTTTCTCACAACACCAAATACCTTCCAAAAGCCAGGATTCGAACCCAGGACCTTTTGCGTTGTAGACGGGAAGTCAAACGACTAGGCTATGATCGCCCCTAACAGGAAAATGACTATACCATTAAGAGTTTTGAAATAACTTTCGTATAACATCCATGAACAACAGGGTCTGCACCGGTTGAACCCCATCAGGCTCACATTTCCAGCAGCTAGCATTGTCCAGAACCTTGTTGTACCAATGCAGTGCTACATAAACACGAATATAGTGCATATGAATGCACAGTTTCACTGAACACATAATACCCTCCAACAGGAAGGATTCGAACTCATGATCATTTGTTTGGTAGACGGGAACGCTAACAGCTATGCTATGATCGCCCCTAATAGGGAAATGACAATTCGATTACAAGGAATCGAATATCCTCCATGTCACCTCCATAAGCAACGGGGTCTACACCGTTTAAATCTCATCAGGCTCACATTTCCAGCAACTAGCATTTTACGGAACCTTACTGTATAAAAGCCGAGGTATATGAACACGAATATTGTGCATATGAACGCGCACTTTCAGAGAACATATAATACCCTGCAACATTCAGGTTTCGAACTCAGGACCATTTGCTTGGTAGACAGGAACGTTAACTGATATGCTATGATCGCCCCTAAAAAGGAAATGGCTATTCGATTTCAAATAATCGAATACCCTTTGTCTCACACTCATGAACAACGTTGTCTAAAGCGGTTAAATCCCAACAGGCTCATATCTCCCGCAGCTATCATTTTACATATTACTGCACCAACGTGGGGCTATATAAAAACGAATATAGTGCATATGAACGCACACTTTCATAGAACGCAAAATACCCTCCAAAAGCCAGGATTCGAACTCAGGACCTTTTGCTTGATAGACGGGAACGCTAACAGCCAGGCTATGATCGCCCTAATAGGGAAATGGCTATTCGATTACAAGTATTCGAATACCCTTCTTCTGACCACCATGAGCAACGGGGTCTACAGCAGTCAAATCCTAGTAAGCTCACATTACCAGCAGCCAGCATTTTACGGAACCTTATTGCACAAGCGTGGAGGTATATGAACACGATTATAGTGCATATGAACGCGGACTTTCATAGAATAAATGATACCCTCCTACAGCCAGGATTCCAACCCAGGATACTTTTCGTGGTAAATGGGAACGTTAACAGTTAGGCCATGATCGCCACAAATAGGGAAATGACTATTGGATTCCAAGTAATCGAATACCCTTCGTCTCATATCCATGAGCAACAGAATCTCAACTGTCAAATTCCATCAGGCTCACATTACCAGTAGCTAGCATTTTACAGATCCTTACTGTATGTACAAACGCTGAGGTATATGAACACGAATACAGTACATATATACGCGCACTATCATAGAACACATATTACTCTCCAACAGCCAAGATTAGAACCAAGGACCTTTTGCGTGGTAAACGGGAACACTAATAGCTAGGCTATGATCGCCCCTAATAGAGAAATGACTATTCGATTACAAGGAAACGAATACCCTTCGTGTCACCTCCATAAGCAACGGGGTCTACAGCGGTCAAATCCCATGAGACTGCCATTACCAGCAGCTAGTATATAACAGAACCATACTGTTCAATCGCAGAGGTACTTGGGCACGAATATAGTGCATATGAACGCGCACTTTCATAGAACACATAATTCCCTCCAATAGCCATAATTCGAACGTATGACCTTTTGCGTGGTAGAATGGAAGTCAAATATCTAGTCTATGAACGCATCCAAATAGAGAAATGACTATTCAATCGCAAGTAATTGAATACCCGTCGTCTTACATCCATAAGCAATGGGGTCTACAGCGGTCAAATCCCATCAGGCACACATTACCAGGATCTAGCATTTTACAAAACTCTACAAACGCAGAGGTATATGAAAACGAATATAGTGCATATGAACACGCACTTTCACACAACACCAAATACCCTCCAACAACCAGGATGCGAACCCAGGAACTTTTGCGTGGTAGACGGGAAATCAAACAGCTAGGCTATGATCGCCCCTAATAGGAAAATGACTATATCATTAAAAGTTTTAGAATACCATTCGTTTAACAATCCATGAGCAACGGAGTCAACACCGGTTAAATCCCATCAGTCTCACATTTCCAGCAGCTAGCATTTTATAGAATCTTACTGTACCAATGCGGGGCTATATAAACACGAATATAGTGCATATGAATGCACACTTTCAGAAAACACATAATACCCTACGACAGCCAGGATTCGAACTCAGGATCATTTGCTTGGTAGACGGGAACGCTAACAGCTATGTTATGATCACCCCTGATAGGGAAATGAATATTCAATTACAAGTAAACGAATACCCTTCACCTCATATCCATAAGCAACAGGGTCTACACCGGTTAAATATCATCAGGCTCATATATCCAGCATTTTACAGAACCTTACTGTACAAACGCCGAGGTTTATGAACAAGAATATAGTGCACATAAACGCACACTTTCACAGAACACATAATACCATCCAACAGCCAAGATTCTAACTCAGGACCAATTGCTTGGTAGACGGGAACGCTAATCGATATGCTATTATCGCCTCTAATAAAGAAATGGCTATTCAATTACAAATAATTGAATACCCTTTGTCTCACACCTATGAGCAACAGGGTCTAAAGCGGTTAAATCCCAACAGGCTCACATCTCCAGCAGCTAGCATTTTACACAACCTTACTGTACCAACGTGGGGCTATATAAAAACGAATATAGTGCATATGAACGAATGCTTTCATAGAACACATAATACCCTCCAACAGCCAGGATTCGAACTAAGGACCTTTTGCTTGATAGACGGGAACGCTAACAGCTGGTCTATAATCGCCCCTAATAGGGAAATGGCTATTTGATTACAAGTAGTCGAATACCCTTCTTCTGACACCATTGAGCAACAGGGTCTACAGCGGTCAAATCCTATTAGGCTCACATTATCAGCAGCTAGCATTTTTCGGAACCATATTGTACAAGCGCGGAGATATATATAGATGATTAAAGTGCATATGAACTTGGACTTTCATAGAACACATGATATCCTCATACAGCCAGGATTCCAACCCAGGATATTTTTCGTGGTAAATGGGAACGTTAACGGCTAGGCTATGATCGCCCCAAATAGGGAAATGAATATTGGATTACAAGTAATCGAATGCCCTTCGTCTCATATCCATGAGACACAAGGTCTAAACTGTGAAATTCCATCAGGCTCACATTACCAGTAGCTAGCATTTTACAGAACCTTACTGTATCTACAAACGCGGAGGTATATGAACACGAATATAGTGCATATAAGCGCGCACTATCATAGAACACATATTACCCTCCAACAGCCAGGATTAGAACCCAGGACCATTTGACTGTTAAACGGGAACACTAACAGCTAGGCTATGATCGCCCCTAATAGGGAAATAACCATTCGATTACAAGTAATCGACTACCCTTCGTCTCATATCCATTAGAAAAGGGGTCTACATAGGTCAAATCCAATCTGGGTCACATTACAAGCATGTAGCATTTTACAGAATCTACAAACGCGGATGTATATGAAGACGAATATAGTTCATATGAACACGCACTTTCATACAACACCAAATACCCTCCAACAGCCAAGATTCGAACCCAGGACCTTTTGCGTGGTAGACGGGAAGTCAAATAGCTAGGCTATAATCGCCCCTAATTTTGAAATGACTATTCGATTACAAGTAATCAAATGCCCTTCGTCTTACATCCATGAGCAACGGGGTCTATAGCGGTCAAATTCCATCATGCTCACAGTACCAGCAGCTAGCAATTTACAGAATCATTTGTACAAACGCAGAGGTATATGAACCCGAATATAGTGCATATAAAAGTGCCTTTTCCTAGAACACCTAATACCATCGAACAGCCAGGATTCGAACCCAAAACTATTTGCGAGGTACACGGGAATGGTAACAGCTAGGCGATAATCGTCCCTAATAGGGAAATGACTAATTGATTAAAAGTATTCAAATACTCTTCGTCTCAAATCCATGAGCAACTGGGTGTACGCCGGTTAAATCCCATCAAGTTCACAATACCATCAGCTAGTATTTTACAGAACCTTACTGTACAATCGCAGAGGTATATGAAGACGAATGTACTGCATGTGAACGCGCACTTTCATTGAACACATAATACCTTCCAACAGCCAGGATTCGACCCCAGGACCTTTTTGCGTGGTAGACTGGAAGTCAAATATCTAGGCTATGATCGCAATCTTATAGAGAGATGACTATTCGATTACAAGTAATCGAATACCCTTCGTGTCATATCCAAGAGCAACGGGGTCTATAGCGGTCAAATCCCATCATGC
>JAUTYZ010220550.1:12238-29130 GCA_032273725.1 Panulirus interruptus
ACCAATATAATTTCTTTACTCACTACAAGCTTGTACAGATGCCAGATGACACCTGCAACTCTAGCTAGCCTGCAGAAATATCTACAAGCTCAGTTACCCAGGGCAAACCATGGTGGGAAGATGTTATGTGCTCTCACACAGAAGCTTCCCACCCTGCTTCGGAGTGTTAATAAAAAAAATTTTGTGGGCATCAGATGACAATAACATCCAATTATCATATATGGACAAATCAGGAAACTATGAAGAGTGATTCTGAATATATTACAAGAGGACTCAACCTCCGAGCAGAGTAGAGGAAAATGAAAGTGAAGGATGCTGCAATGGGTCATTGGGTATGGTGTCTTTAATTGGTGGCTCTCCACCAAGATTTAAATATCTAAGTCTCAAATCAAGGTTCAAATGGCTTTGGTTGTTAAGTGGCTCAAAATATTTCATTTAAATGTTCCAAATTTTGCTAAAATTAGCCAGGCCGGAAAGACCTTTTTCTTAACATGGTTTGGACTGAAAGGGTTAATATATAGAGTTCAAGAAAATCAATTGCAAATATAGAGACCCTTATAGTATACCAAAACTAACTTCATTTGGGGCACACACACAAAAAAAATAAGAAGAAAAACTCCAAAGCAAAACACATCTTGAATTCCATGTCACATACAAACCTAATGAACAACCTGCCTGCAAAGAATACAGTATGAAGGTGACATTTTACAACAGTGATGCAGCTACTGTACACAGTACATGTTGGAAACTTATCATATGTCTAAAGGACTATATCAAAGGATGTCATAACAATCACCCACAATAGCTGGTTAATGGGACACCAGCTATCTGTTCAACTTAATCAAATTCGTTCTAATTAGCTGTTGCAAATCTCCTATACACAGAAGTTTGAAATATGAAAAAACCTTTTTCACTACTTACAAGTGGAGCTGTGTGTACTGAGAAGCACTTGTTAATATTCAGAGTATATGAGCTATCAACCTTCTCTAGGATGTAATCTCTTATTACATTTTTATTTATCCTCATTCACAGACCTCCTGTCCCACTACCATTCTAGCTCTCCCAGTTCCCTGATCACCAGGAACTGCTACCTCGGATTTAATTGGAACCTAGGTACTACCTGAACCTTTTTGCTGTAGGCATGTGCTAATGTGTCCTAGGGATCTGTGCTGATCATTCAGGAGCCCTGTAAAAGAACCTGTTTAACTGTTTTGAGGGTATCTACCAGAAAGCTTAAAGTTCATGACTTTTTTCAAGAGTCTAGGATGATGCATTTTTCTAATATGATCCTTTTTCACCCTTTTGATTATATTCTCATTGCTAACAGTCTCATTTATTTGTGTTTTATCTGCCTTCATTATTATTTTTTTTCATACTTGAATACATGGCACGATGTATAAGTTCTATAAATACTTTCGTAATCTAAGTATACGTGCACTTATGGAAGCAAAGAACATGTTATTTCAACATCTTTAAAAGGGATGGGCCTTTCTCTTTTCTAAAAATCATTATCAAATAAACCCCCAAAATGCTTCACCAGACTGGTGCAAATACGAGTGCTAAATTTTGCTCATCCCATGTATACTACAAACTGTAGTTAAAGATGAAATGTTCATTACCTCACTAGCTGTGAAGTAATGTATACAACCAAGTGATGTGCTATATAAATTTAATACTTATTTATTATCCTCAACAATGAAAGTTAAAATTATGAAAATAATCAACATCACTTACTGCATATGACCTTAGTAGGGTTGACTTGATCACCTTGGAGGAAAAGAGCCAATTTCTTAATATCTACTGTGGCTGAGTGCAGCTCTTCTGGCTCATCTTCATCACTATACTCCTGCCCATCTGAAATCCAAGAAAAAAGTATTTCACCAAGAGGCTAGAGAAACAAGATTCATTGCTTTGAAAGGAAGGTCTTATACTAATGGGTGATCTTATGCCAAAAGAATTAATTAATGCACTCACATACAAATACTGGAAAAAATTAAGTTCTCAAGGAGATTAAGAGTTATGGAGACACAATAAATGGATAGGAGATACAAGTTCTTAAAGCGTATACTGCACTCTAAGCAGAAGCAGGGAAATAATGGACTTCTTTGGAGTGAAAAGTCCTTCAAGAAACTATCTTCTTGTGCGAGTGGAAAACTTAAAAAGGAGAAAATATAAAGAAACAGATACAGTTAGGTAATAAGTTCAAGATTAATAAAAATATTAATGCAAAAATAATACATACCCCACACTGGCATAGTCAGGTGTTTGAAATGAGTAGAAACATTGACGATGTCAGTAGATACAGAAATAACTAATGTACCACGTCTGTTGGCCGCAAGGGAAACATATGCTGAGAGTGTCTTCATGCGTTCTACCACATGCTTTAGCTGACGAAGAGGAGGCAGGTACACAGATGCATCAAACTGAGGCATCTCTGGCTCCTGGTACAAATGCCACTGTCGTCGAGGAATTAGTTGTACTGGAACATCATGCACTACTCTTCTTAAATGAACTGTCAATGATGGCTGAAAAATAAAGAGGGCTACTGAATGTGTATCAACTGTAGAGAAATACAGTATTATATCACCAGACATCATATTAATCTGACAACAGCACACTATGCAGCTCAGCCCTAAGATATCCAAATGAAATACCACTATAAAGCAGGAGGTTGCTATCTACCACTATGGTTGCTTAATGATGGGGTTATGTTCCAGGAAAACCTACCACTGAGCAATCCGTTGTTATACTAAAAGCAACTGAAACCCATCTTGTTAGTGGGTTATATTCCTGAGTAAAAATTTTCCAAGTCTACCTCTTAAATAGAGAATACAATACATCTAAAACAACTTAGCTTAAAAACAATAAATACACAACCTCATCAAGCATAGTTAAACAGTATAAAATGAAATTTCTCCCAAAAAACGTGGTATCGGCTTCAGTCACAGGAGGAATGGAATGAGGTGGAGTGAGTGTTACTGGTAGGGAAAGGGAGGGTTTTAGGCTTGTTCAAGTTACCCCTGAATCATTTAGTACATCATCTGTTTCAACTCGAAGTGGAGATGTTTTCCTAGGCCTTTCGACAAAGCTATCCAATGTTAGCTGTGTTACCCCTCTTCCTCCACAAATCTCCCTGTAGGTAAGTGGAACACCTATAATCACTCTAGAGAGCACCAGGGCATATTCATGGCTGGGATCCAGTTCATTAAAGAAAGCCACAGATGAGTAAGCATTACCAACAGTCCTACCTACAACTGTGAGTTTCTAACCATTATCAAACCTCCTCAGCACCTTTAATTTAACATCCAAAGTGACAGCCTTATGTCCACTAATATCCTGGGTAGTTTCAACACTCTTTGTGGATATATCATATGGCTAAAGATACTATGAATACTGGAAAAACTTTGATTAACAAAGGAAAGGGTGACAGCTCAATGTATGTGTTCTTTGGTAATAAGCCCACCTCCAGTGGGTGAGATACATATCAAAACATATTTTGCCAGTGGGTTTGATAAAATTCTAAAATTATTCTGCAAATCAAAAATATGAATTTTCTTCAAATGTATCACAATTGTGAGGGGCTCATATGTAATTACTCAAGCCTGTACCCTAATTCTCAAAAGTTATAACTGCAAAACTTAGCTATATGAGCCACGGCTAAACTGGGGCAATGTGTATATTTTTTTTCATGTTAAAAGCTCCAATAATGGACAAATCCTCACTGAGGATTTAGTAGCAAAGTAAAAGTTTCATCAAAGTGTTGAATCAACAACATTAAACGGCTCAAGTTTTAGGTAACATATCAAATATAGGTTAACCAAATTTCAGGTTCCTACAGAACGTTTAGAGTTCTTTCCTCTCCCTTTTTCTGACAATTATCATTTCTCCTCCTCAGGAGTGGTAAGAGCCTTGATATTTAACAGTCGACCAAGTCCTGAGTGAGTGCCAACAAAGACCCAAGTATGTGCACTTATGTTATTATTCCAGGCAATGGAAGTGGCCGCCATCATTGGATAGCAAGCAACAGGGCCTGGTTCCATGTAGTCTGAACGTTTGCGCTCAGTTAGCTCTGCATCTGGAATCTGAGAGAAATTTTCACAGTCTTGATCAAAAAACACAATACCATAATTCTGGCAAGTCTCAAAATATGTTCGGGGCCATTCTACAAATGCTGCTGGGCAAAGACCATCCTCTTCTAGTGAGTCTTTCTCTCCTTGTCCTTGTCCTTGTCCTTGTCGTAACTTCTTAGGTTTTTTGAGGGTTTTTGTTTTGGAAGTTTCAGAGGGACCAAGCTGTTTTGAATCGAGACAAACTCGAAAAGAGACTGGAGAGGTTTTGGTAAAATTTTGCATGCGCACTGACAATAAGGGCACTTTTCGTTTTGATGGAAATTTGTCATTCTCATAATTCCTAAAGAGTTGTTGCTGAACTGTGATCATCACTTCACCAGCAGAGTCTCCTTGTATTACGGCATTCAGCCAATCAGAGCCAGCTAAGGACCACACGGGTGCATTGGATGACAACACATTACGAGATTGAATACCAAAGAAGCCATTTTCACGAAAACACGTGTTTGTATTAGTAAGACCATAGACATCATCAAAAGATATGAAGCAACCAGCCCAATGGGGAAGCCAAACTGCATCTAATACCAGCCCTTTGCGTGTAATACTTAGTGGCATATCTGTGTTCTCTAAATCCCAAAACTTATAAGTTCGGTCACTGCCTCCACTTAAAAGGTTTCGACCTCCTGTAGTAGGACAAAATGCTACCACAGAGCAGACACCATTGTGTGCAAGAAAAGAATTCACAGGATAAAGTGTGAAATTACCTTGAATATCTTTCACTCTCAGTAAAGGAGATGTACAATTCACATCCCAAACACACACAACGCCTGTTGAAAGAGCTCCAGCAACATATGAATGTCCTTTTCCACGACACCAATCAACTTTGAGACATTGTGCCTCATCTTTGTACATTTCACCTGGACTTAAAGTTACCTTTGGTAATGCCTTATATATTCTGGAAGAGTCTAACAAGTCAAGGTTTCTGGGTTGGGGGATAGCAAATATGCGTATTGTTCCATCTGAACAAGCAGCAGCTAAAAGACCCAATCTTGATAAAGTATCATCTTCCTGAGGATTATTGTCATCATCAAATTCAAAGGTACCTGATGGGCACCAGACTAATGACCATACATTCCCAAATTCATGTGCAATACCAAACAAAAACTTGGGAGGTTCTTTACTATTTTCTCCAAGACAAGAACAGTCCCAAATCTGAATAAGTCCATCATGATAAGATGACTTATGAACATGATACTTCTTCTCAGGGGAAGAGACGGAAGAGACAGCTAAATACTGTTGAACTGAATTAGCAGAGAAAGATAAGGGCTGTGGGCACCAAGCAGATGCTGTAACAGGGCCACCACAGAACATAGCATAACCTTTTTCTTGAGCAATTCCATTTAACTGATTCAATTCTTGCCACTCTTGGACCGATTTACTTCCTTCATTGGTAACCATCTGTATTTTAAACTTTGGGCTGTATCTAATTGATGGTAAATACTTTCTAGCTACCTGCTCCTGAAGTGCATTCCAATTACCTCTTAATACATAAAATTCTGAAAACAGTTTTTCTGATACAGTTCCATTCAAAAATTCCAGTGTCCAGTTTAGGGCTGATGAAAATGGTTTTAGTTGTAGACCTGCCATACTTCCATAACTCTTTTGTACCTTTCGAGGGCCCTCATAATCATCATCTGAAATGTCACAATCACTCCCTTCAAATGATCCTGCTATCATATCAGTGTGATTCAAAGCTATGTGGTTTACAATATCATCTTCCGTACATGACGTGAATTCACAAATTCTACATCTATATGTCTTATCAGTGCTTGTAAAAGGACAATTCCAAATGTGTTCGTGTCCTTTAGCAACTTCTGTAAAAGTGTAAGTGCATCCTTCATTAATACATACTGCTTTTCCATGAAAGGCAAGATCAGCTTCCCATTTTTTACTGTATTCCTCAGGAATAGTTGGTTCTGGCTTTGAATAAAATTGTGAAAGATTAAGTTCCTTATGATAATCATCCTCACCATCTGACACATCACTTCCACACTCTCCTGTTCTGTTGGACCGCCATACTTGCAACCTGGCATTACAATTTGCAGCTGCTTTACGTCTTGGCCTTAATCCTGAGACTGTTTGGTCATCACCTTTACGGGATTCATCTTGTTTCTCTATCTTTTTGGTTTCTTGTCTATCACAGTGATTTCTTTTAATGTGAAGGTCTAAATAATAATACCTTACTTGCCTATAACATATTTTACAAGTGACATTAAGTTCCTCTGAGTTCATCCCACATGCTAAAATATGTCTTTTGTAACCCAAAAGAGACCGGAATTCACTGAAGCATTTCATGCATTTCAGTCTTTTAACTGCTTTTATTGTTGTGTTAAGTAGAAATTTAACCTCATCTTCTGTAAAATCTTGATTTTCTCCATCAGGCCTTGCTAAACCATTATGTTCAAGTTGAGCATGTGATATGAAATGACCCTGTGATTTACAGAGAAAACCGCAATTGCCACATTTCACTTCTTCCTCTGGTTGACAGGATAATTCAGAGTCTATTTGTTTTTTAGGGTGGGAAGCTCTTGGGCGCCCTTTTCTTTTTCTTACAGACTTTACATCACAGGCTGCTGGTAAAATCTTTCCTTCAACTGCCACTTCAGTTTCTTGTGTCTCATCTAAACCTGGAGGCAAAGACACACTTGTGCTATCTGATTCATCTATCAGCATAGATGCAACATTATCACCCGTTATTTCTCTGCTATAGCACAGATTATCATCTCTCTTAAGTTTATCAGTTGGTTGACATACAACATATCCTAATTTTTCTTTGTTTTTAAGGTCTTCACCAATATCACTACTTTCTGTTAAATCCTTTTTTAAACTACAGTGTTTTGCTGAAACATCTTTATACCTGACAGTTTTAATGGAGGACCGAATAGGGGATTTTGACCCATTACATGTTTTACTTCGAGAAGAAGTGGCATCAGTTACTACACCAGTCCACCAATCTTTGAGTTTCAATTTCCTGCCACCACGTGATACACGTTCCACTTTTTCCTCAACTTCTGGTTTTTCAACTTTGACTGCACTTTTGACAAACTGCCTTTCAAAGTTTTTCCTCACCTTTTTACTACAGTTTTCAAAGCCCTCTGTGTATTCAGCAATACCACCACCTACTAATGGTGACAAAGGACAGTTATCTATGGACACTGACAACACTTCCCCTGCTTTCCCCTCTTTCAGCAATGACAAGGATTTGTCTTGAAATGTATGACCAACATCATGGTTTTCTTGTTGAGAATTTTTTTGTACAAAACTTGCTGTTTCATCTATTTTTTCCATTTTTCCAGTTAAGCTTGTATCTAACACGTTCTCATCATTATTAATTCTAAATGAGCATACTTTTTCTTTGTCATGGTTAGTTTCTACAGAGTCACTATTGCCACGGACAGAAGATATATATGTATCCAGCCACCTTCTCTTTCCCCTCCCTATACTTACTCTTCCTTTGTCTCTTACTCTATCTTCTTCACTTCCTATTTCTTTTGATGTAACTTTGATTAACTCATATTCCTGCATGTCTGCCTGAAAGTATTCAGCAGAGACATCTGCAGATTCAAATCTAGACAACATATCAGCTTTGTTTTCACTGTGGCTTCTATCATTACTATATCCAGTTGCCTGGCAATCTTGAACATTATCATTCTGCATTTCTTGTGAACCATAATTGAGTTTATCATGTTCTACCTTTCTTTTTTTGTTCTTCCCAATAATTTTTCCCACTTCACTGTTTAACAAATCCTGATTTTCATCCAAGTTAACCTCTGATGTGCAATGCACCATAACACTTTCTTTTCTATCTGCATGAAGTACAGTTTCTGATTCACTTACTTGCTTTACTATCTCTGAAGAAGTATTTTGATTCAATATTCCAGGAACCATGTTAGAGTACGTTTTAACTCCTACATTAGTCAGCATAACTGCATTTTTGGCATTACTGGATAAATTAATATCATCCTTTAAGTTTGTTTCTGTTATATGCGTTTTTTTAGCTGAATCACAGCTTAATGGGCCTGTCTCCTTTTCTTTCAACAATGACCCATAATTTACCTTTGTATCAATGTCCCTTTCCTTCTCATCAAACAAACAATCACTAACACTACCATTCTCTATAAGGGTATCAGAAGATGCTTCATTTCTCACTGTCTGATTCATCCAATATTCGCCTGAAGCATTTTCCATTATCACTAATTTTCTAGCATTTGCTTCAACGGCAGTTGCTTCTCTTAGACTACTATTATCCATCCAAAAGTCTGAAGTTTTCTTTTCATCTATCTTCTTCACTGGCCTACCTACAAGTTCTTTTCTACTTACTTTTTCATGATCCAGTTCTGCATTATTGACTTCTGCAGTTATATAATTCTTTATTCCTGCACCTACATTCTTGTACTGAGTTTCGTGGTCAATTTCATCTGCTGTCATCTGGAAATCTAACTGTGCCTCCTCTGAATCACTAGAATTTTGCTCTGAAACTGCTGATTTACATGTGTCTTCTACATTTTCACAAGTCTCTTGTCTATGAACACTTGAATATCTACTGTCAACTGATAATGAACATTCACTTTTAGCACTAATTAGTTCTACATTTTCTGACTGTGTAACAAATGTATCACTTGGTTCTACAGCTGTACTAGTCCTAGCAGTATGATGTCTACACTCTACATTTTCATCTTTAATATTTAAGAACTGCTGTTTTACATCTGAACTTTGCATTTTGAGTTCTTTTTTTTTCATTAAATGATGGGGCATATTTTCTGTTCTTTGATTTTCATCAATATAGTTCTTATTATCCTGACTCTTATGAGAAAATGATAGGACTTCAAATTTGTCAACACTCTCACGAAAATCTTCAGTCTGAATTTGTACACTTACACGTCTAACTGGGGTCACAGACGATGAGTGCGAAGTCAAAGAACCAGTTACACTTTTGGATGAATTATTTTCTGGTAGACATCTGGTGGGAAAATTTATACTGCTGTTCAGGATAGACTGTAAGAAAGCAGGATTATTACTTGTAAATGTTCCAGTTAATGGGTCATATTCACCTAAAATTTGAGGTTCAGCAAGTTCAGTGCCATTAAGGCCAAAATTAGTGGTATCTGACGGCAGCTGGTCAGCCACTGGTGATCCCTGTTGTGATAATTGCATAACTTCCTGCACCATTACAGTTGCCTGAGAAGTTACCTGAGATTCTGCATGACAAGAATGAATTACCTGCTGATGTGAGTGTGCCCTAGTCAGATGTGCAGTGGGCTGTGGTCCCTGTGTGACATGTTGCAATATTACTTCTGACTGTTGAGGTACCTGTATTTCTTGTACCTGTTGGGATCCGGGTAGAGTTTCATTACTTATTAGTGAATCTGGACAAGATACCCTTGAAATCATACTAGGTAAAGACACTTCACAATTAGAAATCAAAGCTACTTGCTTCTCTGGCTCCTGAGAATCTACTGATGCTGTCAAAATCTGGAGAGGTACAAATGAGGATTGATGGGATTCAGCCATAGTAGGGTGAGATACTGGGGAGGTACCATGAGGTACTGGTAAAGAGGCTTGGGGAGGAGGTGGCATAGTTTCATGATAAGGTGCTGATGTCAGGTTGGGTGTAGGTGACACCCGGTAGGATGCTGGTGATGAAGATGGATAGCAGATGGGTAATGACTGGTGGACAGCAGACAGTGATGGTGGGCAAGGAGTGGATGATATCTGAGGTGTAGTTGGTAACAGGTGGGGTGTAACTGATTCCTGGTAAGATGTTAATGATTCCTGTTGTTGTGTAACAGACAGTGGGTAGTGTACTGGTGAGGTAGGAAAGGATGCAAGTGATGCAGAGATAGGCACTGATAAAGAGGGATGGGGTGCAGATAATGCAAGGTGAGGTTTTGGTGATGCTGAGTGGGTCATCGGTGAATGATAAGGCACTGGTGATTCTGAGCGAGATGTCAGTAATGATCTGTGAAGTGTTGGCGAGTCTGGGTGGGATGATGATGTGGAATGGGGTGTGGAGGAAAATCTTGACTGGGACAACGGAAACTCTGCTGGGTGACACATAAGTGACGTTGAGTCGGATACAGATGACAATGGATGAATAGTTAATGATGCTGGATAAGGTGTTGGTGATGATGTATGTGTTGTTGGTGATGCAGGGTGGGGCAATGGTGATGCTGGGTGGGGCAGTGGTGATGCTGGGTGGGATGCTGGTGATGCTGGGTAGGATGCTGGTGACCCTGGGTGGGATGCTGGTGATGGTGAATGTGGTAATGATGTTGGGTTAGGTGTCAATGAAGCTTGCTGGGATGTCACTGATGCTAAGTGGGGTACTGGTGAAGCTGGGAGGGAAGCTGATGATTCAGGGTGAGATTTTGGTTGTGGTTGGTCAGGTACTGGTGATGCTGGGTATGATGATGGTGATGTTGTATGGCAAGATGGTAATGCTGAGTCAGGTGTAGGTGATGCTTGGCAGGATGCTGGTGATACAGGGTGGAGTGCTGGTGATGAAGTGTGGAGAGCTGCTGATACTGAGTGAGGTGTTGGTGATGCTGGGTTGGTTATTAATGATGGTGGGCAGGGCAATGGTAATGATGGGTGGGGTATCAACAAAGCTGAATGCGGTACTGGTGATATTGATTGGGATGTCGGTGATGTTGCATGACGTGTTGGCATTGCTGGGTCAGATGCCAACCCTGATGAGTTGGGTGTCAGTGGGACTGGGTGGTGTGTTGGTGAAGACGGCTGGGATGTTAGTAACACCGGGTGGGGCAATGGTGATTTAGGGTAGGGTTGCTGTGATGGTGATTCTGGTGCTGATGATGCTTTGTGGAGTATTTGTGATGCTTGGTGAGGTGCTGATCCTTGATGGGGTGTCAGTGATGCTGGGTGAGGAACTGGTAATGCTGACTGGGGAGGTGATGATGCTGAAAGCAATGTTGGTGTAAGTGGTGTCCGGTGGAGTTCTAATGATGGTGGGTCGGAAGTTAGTGTTTCTGAGTGAGGTGTTGGAGAAGCTGAACAAAGTGCTGGCGATTGTGGGTGAGATGTTGATGTTGGGTTGGACACTGGTGATGTTGGATAGGTCTCTAAGGATGTTGAATATGGTATCAGTGAATCTGAGGTGAGTGTCTGTGATGCAGAGTCGGGTGTAACAACAGCTGTGTGAGGCACTGGTGATGACGGATGAGATGTCAATGATGCAAAGTGATGTGGTGGTGATGTAGGATGGGTTATTGGCAATACTGATGGGGGTGTTGATGATGTTTGATGAGGCATTGGTGATGTTGGATGGGACGTAAGTGATGCTGGATATGAAGCTGGTGATGCCGAGTGCTGCACAGCTGATGCTGGATGGAGTATTGGTGGTGGACAGAGTTGTGGCATTTTTTGGTTCAATATCTGTGATAAAGCGTCATGATCCATTGACTTTGGATGAGGTGTTGGAGATGTTATGTTGGGTGTTGGAGATGGTGGGTGGGGTGCTGGAGGTGCTGGTGAAGTTAAATGGGATGCTGATAATGTTTGGTGAGCTGCAGATGATTCTGGATGAGACATCACTAATTCTGGTTGGACAATGGAGGATGTTGGGTATGGAGTTAATGGTGCTGAGAACATTGTTGGTGATGCTGAGCTGGGGGTTGGTGACGATCTCTGGGGTGATGGTGACATTGAATGGGGTGTCAGTAACGCCGGCTTGGGTGCTGGTGATGCTGACTTGGCTGTTGGTTTTTGTGTGTGGTGTGTAGGTAATGCTGAATTGGCTGCTGGTTTTGCAGGGCGGGGTGTTGATGTTGTCTTGGCTGTCGCTGGTATTACCGGCTGGGCTGTTGGTGATGCTGACTTAGCTGTTGGTTTTGCTGGATGGGGTGCCAGCGATAATGACTGAGATATCAGTGATGACTGAGAAGTTGGTAATGCATGAGGGGATACTGCTGACACTAGGCAAGGTGATAAAGATACATGTTGAGGTTCTGGAGGTGAGGGGTGAGGACCAGAGTGTGATTCCTGTTTTGAGGAAGTTGAAGTTTCATCATATGATAACGATACTGAAAATGGTATTGGAGAGATATTATGAGATGGCAAAGATGTTCCATGTGGCTTATTTTGAACTGAATGAAACAATGGCCTTTTAGTAACATTCTTGATACATTCCTCTGACGATGGGTTAGACTCATATGCTTTTACCTTGACTGTTTCCTCTGAAGGCTCTTGAGCCCCAAGATCAGTCACATCTGGGAATTTCTTTCTAGTGGTTGTGGAAAGATGAGATAGAGTATGATGTGATAAACCTGACTTTACATTCAAAGACTTATATCGTGTATTTGCTGCATTTTCCTGTGAATTACACATTACATACATTGGATATGATAATGGGGAAGTATTCTGTGTACTGAAATCTACTTCCGTTGGTGATTTGTCACACTTCATAACTACTAAAGTTGATTCATCAACTGCATTAGAGAGTTGGTCCTTCTTTTCATGTCCTGATATAGATATACCTGCTAAAGTCATCATGGATAGCTTACGTCCTTTGCTTGAACTGCTTACAGTAATACAGGGTTTCGTTTTTCCAGGATATTTCACCGTATTCTGTTTTGGCTGAAGTTGTTGAAGAGTCTGAGTTACTTCCTGTAATGGAGCCGATGCTGGCAATATTTTTGGTGTATTTCTACCGATCAATGTTTTCCTTGTTTGGATAATACGAAGAGGTGTAATGGGCTGCATACTTAACTGACAGGGCGACTCTTTTGATTCTGATGAAGAATCAGACCGCGTCAGAGATGAAGAAGGCTTATGATGTGATTCTAACATGACAGTCACTGTTACTGGAAGAGTAAGCTTACTAACTGAAGACAGTGAAGGGTGTGCTCTTGGAATCAAACAAGAATCTGAAGTATTGCCAAGTCCAGAAGGCTGTAGATTGGGCATGGCACTGCAAGGCCTTGGTGGTCTTTCAGTTGTTGATAAAGGTGTGATTGTTACTGTTGCACCCTCATTAACTACAGTTTCACCACTATTTTCTGGACTGGTCATGACTGATAGTGTGGGCACAGAAGTATTGGTTATAGGAGCAACACTATGAGCACGTGGAGGAATACAAGCTCTTGTCTGTATATATGACAATGCTAGAGTGTCCGATGATTCTTTAACTGTGCGGCATCTATTTGCACGTGAATAAGTTTTGATTACCTTTGAAGGTTCTATCCTTGGTATAGTTTCATTTAACTCCCACAGGTTTACATTTCTGTCCTTGCTACTACCTGATTTACCTTCTAAATTGCATTTAGGTAGAGTTTCCATTTCAGCAGTGTCGTTATGTCTCTGAGAGGATGTTTCACTTAAATTCTGCAAAGATAAACTTTTTTCTAAAGAAGAGGAAATAACTGAATGGCTTTCTCCTTGTCTTTGCTGCATGCTATTTGCTAAAGCAATTTTCGTCATAGAAAACTCATTTGAAATTCTTCCCATCTTGAGTGGCACTTCACTGTATGATGTACAAGGAATCACTGGAGTTTCAGAATCATTGGTCAACATACTACTTGTGCCTCCAAGTTCTAGTGAGCTATCAGTACATTTCATAACATCATCATGTACATCATTTGTGCTTATTTGATTACTCATTTCTTGGCAACTATGAAAGGGTCCAGATGATGAAGATCTCTTGTTTGTAGTATGCAAATTGGCTGGGCGTGTATTTAAGAAACATTTTTCATCTTTAAACTTTTTTGAGTCACCAAGCTTCCGAGACTCTTCAATTAATCTGGTTGCCTCTTCAATTTTCTTTTGAGCCACTGCCTCTCGCTGCTTTAGTGCCTCCTCTTTTTCCCTTAGTGCCATTTCTTGTTCATGTAAAGCACGCCAAGTGCGTTCTTGGGCTTCTTCCTCTTGCTGCTTTACTGCCTCTTCTGCTCTTTGAAGCTGTTGAGCTCTTTCAGCTAACTGTCGTTTCTTAATGTGAACTGGAGCAGTAAATAATCCTTCTTCTTCTTCTTCCCACACACATCCTGTTACTGTAGGCAATAAGCCATTTGGATCAAAATATGATTCATCAGGCAAGCCATGCCGCTCAAAAACTGGTATACTTTCTTTTTCAGAATGGCTAGGAAAAGGAGGAGTCTGACCTCTCCGCAATGACCGTCCTGCTGGAGGGTATGTCTCTGCCTTGATACATGACCTGGGATAGGGTCGCATTCCTGGTGAATGACGGATTCTTGGTTCATGATTTTGAACAGGTCTTCCATCTTCCTCACTCTCATCACTTGTATATCCTGTATTATATGAAACTTTAGGGCCACACTTTCTATTCTTATGAGACTCAAATATATTTCCATAACTATGCTGTTCAACATACTTCCGTTTAACACCTGATGTAGTAGGATAAACTGGTGAACCATTACTACTTTTACGCATGAAAGATGTTCTTACTGACTGACCAAGGGATCTACAGCAAGGGCTACCTGAAGTCAAATGTTCTCTGCTATCATCTTTTCCATACAGACTGTTGCTTCCTTCATATAAAAATCTTGAAGGTTCTTTTGATTCTGTACCAAAAGGTACAGAAATCAAATGTTCACTTCCACTTCTGTCTCTTACCCTATGAAATGCAGATGTGTTACCAAATATATTAACATCTTCATGCATCTTATGTTTCTCAAATTCCACATGTCTTGACTGTTTGGAAGTGGAATGATATGAATGTAATACTGTAGGTGAATTGTATGTGCTTGGTCCTGCATTCACTGACTCTCTAGGATGACCTTGATTCTTGGTTAAATGATACTGGGGTCTTGAACCATGGTGTTGTGGTATGTAACATTCTGCTAGTGATGAATCAGACTCACTGGCTGCAGATCTTACATATACTTCTCTCTGCTTACAATGGTGATCAGAATCTGATTGAAGGTTAACATCTTCCTCCACAGGGACAGGGTGAAAAATCTGTGGTGCATCAGTTACTCTTCGTCTTTCTACTTCTTCTCGACCACCGATTACACACCTTCTAAGGCTATAATCAGGTACACTGTTGTCTAAATTACGAATTCGAATCTTTTGCCTACCCTCTTCATGAATATGATAAATATGATCATTTAACACAGGAACAGAAGCAAATTTCTTATTGCACAATTCACATACAGCATACTCATGTGGCTTGGGACTTCTACAGCAACGCTGAAAATGGAGGGAGATACTGTTGATAGTGGGGAAATTAAGATGGCAGCCTTCTATTGGACATGTGGCACAACCAGTAGTGGCTATTTCCTGACTCCACTGCCGCTCTAGTTGCTCTTGATTACACATGCTAAAAGAAGAAAAAAATATTAGTGTTTCCTGCAAGACAAAAAATATGTTTAAGAAAGTTAATGTGAATGTCAATCATTTGGTGGAAGTCAAAAGACATTTATTAGGCTTTCTGGCAGGAGTTGAGCAAGTGTTTTGGAAATTTTTATGCAAGGGATCAAATCCTTGTAGCAGGGAATGCAAAAGTGGGTGATGTGGCAGTTGACGGTGTGATTTGAGTATAGGGTAACTCTTGTAAATGAAAATTAGGAGCGGGGTGCCCGATATAAATGAAAATTAGGAACAACTTGTCTTATTGTAAAAGGGATTGGTGATTGGGAATCCATGGTATGAAAAAAGGTACATACAAAATTTTTTGGGCAAGTGGGGTAGGAAACTGACAAATATTATTGGATTATGTGCTAACTGACAGGTGTGAAAAGAAAAGGTTCTTGGATGTGAACATGCTGAGATGGGCTGCAGGTGGGATGGCTGATCATATCTTGGTGGAAGCAAGTGTGAAAGTTTTTAATGGACCTGGGTGATGAGGAAAGAAGCATTGAAAGTAAGTGAGCTTTGAAAAGAGGCCTGTCTGCAATAACACAAGGGAGAGATTTGGTGAAGCGAGATATCATATTAAGATAAATAAAACAAGGGGAATGGGAGAGGGGTAGAAAGTATTTAGGGAAGCAGAGCTTTCATGTGCAGGTGAAGTGTCTGGCATGTGGATTTGGCTATATTCATGTGCAGGTGAAGTGTCTGGCATGTGGATTTGGCTATATAACAAAAGGTGACAAGTGGTGGGATGAGGAAGTTAAATTGATAGTGAAAGAGAAGAGGGAGGTGTATGGACGATATCCACAGGGAAGCAGTACAAGGCAGGAGGTCAAGAAAAGGGTATGTAAACCGAAAAAGAGGGCAACTGAGAGATGAGAGTATCAGTGAACTTCAGGGAAAATAAGGAAATGTCTTGGAAGGAGGTGGAGAGAACACAAGAAAAAATGGGAGTGACAGAGGGGAACAGATGGGGAAGTGGAAAAAGGTAAAGAACAGGAAAAAACGAGATGAGTGAGAATTCTAAATGAATGCTGAATGTATTAGATTAAGGGAGTGGTGGATGTGGTGTGTTTGGGACAAGATCAGGGGAAACCACAGAATAGTAGAAGAAAAATCCCTGAAGTTGGCAGCCCCTGCTGCCTCCCCTCACCTGCAGCGGGCCCGCCGCCCAGGCACACCCCAGGGGCAGCCCCTGCAGCGGGGGCCCCACTCCCGGGTGGCCCCTGCCTAAGTTGAATAAATTGGCCTGGCGTTAGCCAGAAAAAAAATCCATGAAGTCAGCGGCCCCTGACGCCTCTCCTCTCATGCAGCGGGGCCCACGGCCAGGCAGACCTCAAGGGTAGCCCGTGCAGCGGGGGCCCCGATCCCGGGTGGCCCCTACCTAAGCTGAATGAAATGCCCTCTTATTAGCCAGAATAATATTCCCTGAAGGGG
>JAUTYZ010220551.1:2526-16708 GCA_032273725.1 Panulirus interruptus
CGCCTTGTCTCTTAACCTTGTATAAGTTTACCATGTCTTTACTCCTACATGTGTACACACACAAAAAAAACACACATATACACACACACACACACACACACACACACACACATACACCAGCCTATGCCAAGTACCCATTTATGGACCAACCTCGAGGGGAGGATGAACATCTGGGTAAGCCCACTGCCACTCCCAGGATTCGAATCCATACGGGTCCGACCCTTGGCGAGCCCGTGCTGACTCATGTTTAGTAACGCTAACTACTTTGTTTGTGTGTGTGTGTGTGTGTGTGTGTGTGTGTGTGTGTGTGTGTGTGTGTGTGTGTGTGTGTGTGAAAGACTAAAACTCTAAAAAACCTTATAGATGAAAGATAACATTGCCTATAATCCTGCATAGTATCACTAGTTTTGGGAATCGAAGGGTAAGAATTCCGATGTATGTTTTTTTTTTCCGAGTATTTCCAGAATGAAGATCACGCACAAAAGTTATCAGTAATTCCCCAAATGTGGCATGATTATGGATGCTTTTATTTATCCCTTACCTTGAAGAGAAGCTCGATCAGGGGTCAGAAACGATGAGGGGCCAGAAAAAAAGTAATTTTTAAATGGTTTCGAAAAGAAATATCGAAGTTATGTTGATCTTATCACTGTATGTAATCACCGTAAATAATACATGTAACAAGTGAAGCCGGCCTTCGCTGAAAGTCAATCCAAATGTCATGTAAAGGGCAGACAATCTTACTCTCCATACAAACACGCGGCCAGAAGCATTTTCACTTGATGCCTCAGGTATGGTGGAGGTAGCCACGTTCTCCACCGTCCACGCAGCTGCTCACCTTCCAAGAGGCAAGTCCTTCGTGAAGATGAGGACAGTTGTTCCTTACAGCACTCAGCTTGTGCAAAACTGCTGGCTCTTCTGAAAACGGACAAAATTCTATTATCCTGTCAGTTCCAACATTGTCCAAGAGGGTCAAGACACCTGCGACCTCTGCCTGTGATTCTTGTCTGAGCTCTGCCACAGATACACATGTTGCTGCCAAGAAAACATGCAGCACTTTCAGGGGTGGTCTTCTCCTACCCATATATGTCTTTTGGATCACAGACGAAGGTCACATAACTTCTAGAGGCGTTCCAGGTTACGTCCGCGTCGTCTCCGCTTCATGCCTGGAGAAAATGAATCTGGTGCTGGACAGCTTCGGTGCGACCTGCAATCCAGTTTTTCTGCGTATACCGAAGAAGAAAGAAAACGTATTGCAACTGGTTTAAGGCTGACCTGCAGGCAAGGTTGTGAATATTGTTCACTCTGACAGATAGGCAGTAAGGCAGCAGTGGGACTTAAGATGTTAATCAGGATTTATCTCTCAACGTTTCGACAGTTGTCTTCCTCAGGAGAATATATATATATCCTCTTGAGGAAGACAATTGTCGAAACGTTGAGGAATAAATCTTGATTAACAGCTCGTGACTCACTGCTATCTTACTGCCATGGTTGCGAAGACTACCGTCCCGACCTTGTACACAGTGACCTGGATTAAGCGTCCTCATCATCACAATAGCATCATCCGTACTTCACTGACAGTCTCTGCATCCGTAGCACGTGATGTACCGAGAGCACCATCTCATCAGCGTCTGGTGACGGCACAGCTAGTCGCCACTTTGTGCTCTTGGAATTATTGTGATGTTTCAAAAATTTGATTCTCATGAGAAAATGGACTCTCGCTACAGCACGGGAAGGTGCCTGCATTACAATGTTTCAACTGGCTTAGCACAAGTAATATTCTTTTTATTATTATTATTATATTTCTAAAGGTTAGCAACCTCATCAAACTGGTCTATTAATTTCAAAGAATTATTCTTCAGATTTCTTATTCTAAACGTGAACAGTATGCTAAACTCCTGGACTCAATGTTCAAGTGCACACTTTTCTTCCGGAAAACACACCTTACTTCTTTTAATCATCGCCTCCCACCTTATTCCATGTTCCCATCCACTTTTGGATCTCATTCTTAACATAGCCACAATAATACTCTTGTAACTATTTTTTCACCTCATGTACGATATCCCACGCCTTTATATATTTCATCATTCCAAGAGACTTCCTCTTTCCAAAGTCGACAGCGTCTGGGGGCATGAGAGTCTTGGCTTCAATGTAAACTGGAAACGCAACTCCCCAGTCTCCCGTTTGCCTTTAGAAGATACACATTTAGAGATCACATCGCATGCCTATCCTCCAACATGGAACAACTGTCAATGGACTGGCAAGCGTCCTGCATAATCAACCCGGGAGTACGTTGAGAAAAAGGGCTATCAACTCTGTTTTGTTTAAGAACCAAATACGTAGTTTTTCCAGCCAAGTACAGAAAGTTTCTCTAAAATCTGATATCTCTGAATATTCCCCGAACCTTGTGGACGCAATCTCGCTACACATTTTGGAGAAAATCCGTCAAAATACGGGTCAAATACAAAGTGAACCTTTTCTAATATTCTAATGATTTAAGCAGCTTAGTGGAACAGGCTTCTGAAATGTTGCGAAACGTCTACATATTTTTGAATTTCATTTACTGCCAGAAGGCCGCGGCGTTAAATAAGCCTCGGTGGGCGGACATATCAAATAACCTCCAAGTGCAGCTTGGCCAACGTTAGACGTCTGTGGCAGACCAGCTACGGGTAAACCGCTATTCTTAGTTTATGCTTGAACGTCTCCATGTTTGATTTTTCAGTTGCCTTATTTAAGGATTTGACTTTCTTCAGAACTATGGTAAGCTGGGATGTTGAATAATCGCACATCACGGTCATGCTCATGTCTGCTGCATTCACAGAGAACTGCTAGTGTGAGGTGTAGCGACCATAACAGTCCCTACCCTATATAGTCATTAAGAGCAGTGGCAGATATGAGTGCAAAGCAAATACATGTGGGTTTATCATGTTATATTACAGGTGCATAACGTGATCTTTCAGGTTGCTGCCAAGTCTCTTCATTCCTTCTGACACGGCTTGTTCATGATGCTTAGGTATGGTCACCATTTTCAATGTGATGGTGCATCGAATCTCTTCGGTGGGACTAGGATCTACTGTGTGCAAGTCCATCAAATAACTACTTAAGTCTAATCTTATGAGGTCATTTGCACCTTACGTCACATTTGCTACCTCTGGTGATGGATGTTCCCATTCCCATGATCACTCCAGATTCCCCTTGTACTTTCTAAAAGTTTGTTTCACTGAAAATCCCCCTATCGTAAAAAGGCCCCCTCGACTGTCAACCTACGGAAGAGATGTCGCCATCTCATTTGCAAACAGTGTCGTCCGTCGAAAACAGCAGTGAATTGTTACATGTTTACTGGAATGGACAGGTGTAACAGCCGGTTACCTTCTCTTTCAGTCTGCCTGCTTCACAGTCGAGTACATTAGCTACAAAGGTAAGTGACTCCTGACCACCACAAATAATGAACTCTTTCAGAAGTAGAATAAATGTTCCCTCTAACCTATAGGTTGAGGGTTATACAGTCGAGACACCACTCACTGGATAAGGCTTAAGAACATTACAGAGCTATGCGATGGCATTAATCACTGTCATTCTGATGGTGTTCCTCCTCAACCACCACTTCGATTGGTTCGTGACAAAAGGTTGCACGAGAGCCTCATATACGAGTACCAATGTAAATCCTCTTGTTGCTCGATCACACTCCTTTCCAGCAAGCATCCTTTTAAAACTACGGCGAGTACATTCTTTCCAAAGTTTGCGAGCATATAATCCCAGTTTCTTTTTTGTCCAAAAATTGAAAATGTGCGAAATCCTCCCAGACGTAATACATGGTATAATAATTCTGTCCGGTCGGCTCATCTTTACAATCTGTGCTGACGCATGCAACAGCTGGTCAAACTGTGTAGGTGTCAGTTCTGTTAACACTCCTTGACTAATTCCTTGCCTCCTCCTGTGTTGTGTACACTGTCCTCATGTCTGACGGTGGAGCTTCATACACGAAGCCTAAACTGCAGCTCTCTGCATTCGCACTGGACGAAATCGTTTCAGTATGAAGGCCTACGTGTTGCATACCTTTCGACATTGATTGAACAATTTCTGGTTCGCTGACGGAGCATTACCTGATAAATATCATTCATATCCAAGAAGAAGCATTAAACAAAATTAGATAACACCAAAGCCTGTGTCAAAAAGCTAATATACACAATAGCATCCAACAGTCATGTTTCTACAAGCCCAAAAACTTTTTCTTTCTTTAAAATTGTTCACTGTTTCCCGCCTGAACGAGGTAGCGCCAGGAGCAGACGAACGACGGCCTCATTTGCACACAGTCACTCTCTAGCTTTCATACACCCTCGTTGAGCCCAGTGACAGCTCGTACTCTACAATAATGAACATGATTTCGCAGTGTACAAATCACAGATGTAAAAAAATGAAGGAAAAAAAACCCTAATTCAATTATTTTTTTTGACTCATGGAAAAAAAAAGTCTCGTTAACTTCTATGGACAATTTCTTAGATACTTTTACCTCTGGCTTCTCGTTCTCAAAATTTCTGGCAGTTCTCGCACTCTTGGCATCCCGGGCAATGCTGATAAGACCATAAAACAATGAATGTCGCCCATTAATGTAGCTCAAACTTTTAACTTTTCATCATGGTTTAAATTGGTGACACGGCGGATGGAAAGACATCTCCAAGGAATTGCTTTTTTCATGTTCTTATTGATCGATCCCATTGCTGCGAACACTGCCCACGGTTATGCTAGGTCAAACTTCCTTCATCTGTTTTCTAAGTCATTGGCTTTCAAAAATAGAAGGGATAAGTCAAGAGATCAATATTTTAACAGCTCAAGTTACCAGTGATTAAATTTCCGTGAACTTGAATTACATCCTGCGGTCCTGCTCTGGAGAACTCTTCACTAGGGTTTTGGCAGGTGGGTAGATGGAGTTTTGAGACGGTTATACCTTCATGAAGTAAATGTGGCCCTCACTGTAGCTAGTGAGTGCTGCCTCTTGTTGAGTTGCTCCTTCATAGATTGGGTCTCTCTTCTAAGTAGGTCCTATTTCTAGCTTGGTTCCTCCATGAAGTCGGTTTACCACACCACTGGTTGTTTCCCATCATTGGCGTAGTTGTTCCTGTATGTACGTACAGAGGGCCTCTCTCTCAGCTGGATCCAACCTTGGCAGTTGTCTCTCATGGAGGGGTCTCCTCCTCGGGACGGGTCTTACCACCAATGGCATTGTTCCTCCATGGAGTGTGACCTTCCCTCTGCTCCTCCAGGGAGTGTGTCCCTTCTTGAGCGGGTGCTCCCTCCGGCACCTCGACAACTGTTCAGGTGTCGACACCTCTTCTCAGGCTCTGATATTTTCTTTATTTCTCCCTAATTAACATTTATGCCCTCAAGACTGACGATTGTCTTACGGTATGGGATTTTTATCTTCTGTCAAACCAGACGAAAAGTGTTTTGTATTAAGCTGTGAGAACGGTGACCTATTTTTTCTGGAGCAGTTTGAAAAAAATATTTCTTTTAACATTCTTAAATGAAACACTCTCCAATGTTGAATATCAGTATACATTTTGCATCCAAGTGTGCTACGTTTTGTATGACTCAAAAGCTAAAACAAATTTTTCATATCACTTATGTAGTTCAATGTAATAAGAAAATGCATTAATATATGAAAGAGATGGATCTGTAAACAAAGGAAGATAGTTGATTTGAATAATGGTATTTACAACATTTTAGACTCATTTTACTGTCAAAATTTTGATGATACAGATGACCTCGAGCTAAGGAAGAAGATAAGGGAGACAAAACTTACTGATACTAATTTTGTCTGAGGTACTGTAAGGTTGTGTGGAGCCGATGTTCTGCGTGAACAACCGCCCGGGTCCATCAGGGGTTGCAGAATGTCCTCCCTTTGCATTATAAAGTGAATATGACGATCTTTTTTTCGTGCTGTATAAATGAATGAAAATGTCTTTCCTGTGCATCATAAGGAGAATGCAATTGTAAAACTGTCGTATATTTTTGAATATATCGTTCAAGTCTTTTGAAAAATGTCGAGATATCCACTTTGTTGCAATGAATGAGCTGGTACGTTGATGGTTCCTTCCATGGTCCATGTTGTTGACGGTTGTGTATCATTGTCTGGCTCTGAAAGAGATATATTGTAGACTACCTCTGGGCATTGTATCTTGCATAGATTGTGCCAAGCTATTCTACTGTACAGAAACCTGGAACATTCACATATATCTTCGAAACTTAATGTTATAAGACTGAAAAAGCAGAAGAAAAAGATAAAAGAAATTTATAACCAGGAGGGAGCATTATCACTGCGGGTCTCACCCTTTCCCTGCCATGATACTTGTCCTCCCTCTACCCTCCCCCACCCCTCCCGTCTATCCTCCCCCATCCCCCCACCAGCCGAGAACAACAACATGGTAGCAGTTTGTACCGACCTGCTTCTCGAATCGTTAAAATTTTGCTACATTTTAATCTTCTCCGTTGGTGAACTTGTCAATACCTCTGAGTGCAAATGTGGCACATCTTGGCCCCATGGAACAAGAAGTTGGCCAGTGGCACGTTGTATATATCATATGAAGACTTGAATGTCGAAAAACTTCGTTTTCTTCCAGACTGGGTTCTCCCTGGACTCCACTTGACCAAGCAGATCCTCCGCTGGTTAAAATCCTGGATAGTGATTGGTCGAAGGATTGCCGAGGGTGCTCCTCCGCGCCAATCAGCAGCCATCAGCATTTGTCAGTCAATTCATCTTTTCGCTTCATTTGTGTCAGGTTGCTCTCTTATCAAGACTTATAAATTTCCAGTGCGTACGGTGGAATTTAAGTGCCTTCTCCTCCTGCTCCTCCGGGAGCAGCGCAGGGCTGGGCGGCCAGACAACCTCAGAAGATAAACTGTCCCAATGTGCGTTCCTGATGATCATTCTTCTCTCTGGGTGACGTTGGTCATTTGTCTGTCCAGACGCCCTTACTACAGCGATCCTGCCGCCACCGTTCCCTTTGTTACCTTTGTTATTGCTTCTGTTGCTGATGTTCCCGCTCATATTCTCTCTCTTCTTCTTGTTCTTCATACCGCTGATGTTGCTACCACTGCTACTGCATTGTTGCTGCTAAGGTTACTTCCCCTGTTACGTTTGGTTTTACGACTGCTGTTGTTGCAGCTGCTCGCAAATTCCTTGTGGTTAATCGGAAAAGAAGTTTCTTCATATTGCAACAGCAAGGTTCCTGCGGCAGAAGAAGGTTGTATGGTGAGGCTGATAAGGCTCTTCAAGGTCATCAACAGACCTACAGTTGTAGACAGCAAGATGGAACACATGAGTCTACTGAGGGTTGTCATCAGAGCTGTGATAGTGAGCCAGAGAGATGTAGATGAACTTGCTCGTGGTCGTCAAGAGAGCTATGGCTGTGAGGCAGCTAGCTAGGCTGAACATTAGTAGTGAAGGAAGAGGGTTCTGAAGATCGTATGGAATCTAGTTAGTGATAAGATACCTCAAACGTTGAGACTATATCCACTTTTAGCATCAAATAAATGAGTCTTCTCCATAAGAATACTACAAGTTAATGTGGTTCACCAACTCTGTACTCTTTAACATACGATGTTATGATTATTTGGTCACAGGTGTCTGACAAAGACTATTTCTAAACATTGTAAT
This sequence comes from Panulirus interruptus, assembly GCA_032273725.1. Lineage (NCBI taxonomy): Eukaryota > Metazoa > Arthropoda > Malacostraca > Decapoda > Palinuridae > Panulirus > Panulirus interruptus. The sequence continues at coordinate 10,178 of JAUTYZ010220551.1, forward strand.
CCTTTTGCCTTACCGCTCATAAGATGAGCAGAGACGGCACATCGATCTAGCCACTGCTCTGACATGAATCCAAGTAAAATATGAAGTCTCCACTATCATCAGCTCATGTGCAAACATTAAGGGAATCCAGGTCACTAGCCCCGCCAACCCTGGCCCGGAGGACCGTAGATAAACAATAAGATAAGTAACGTAATGATTATATTCAAACCAAGATAAGTATAGGAAGGTGTATGAGAGAGATGAGTGAGAGAATATGGTGCAGGAAATAGTCAGTTTGGTGGAGTGTGGTGGGTGTGAAGGACACAGTGAGGATATATGGTGTAGGAGGGAATTATTGTGGGGTTGCCTGAGCTACCGTACAGTGTACCACCAAAACGGATAAACTTCTTCAGGTAAGTAACCTAAATTTTGATAATACAAATATCGTACAGTAAATTCTTATAAAATGATACTCTTGAGAGTCAAGGCTTTCTTCTTGACTCCAGCTGTGTAAGGTCAGGCAAAGTGACCCCCTGACCCCAGCTGGGTCGGGTCAGGCACTGTGACGACCGCTGGCACTGTCATGTTGATGACCTCGATGAGCCCCAGATTTATGATGGTTGTTGTGGGCCACGGAGCCTTTCCTTCCTCCACCATGGTCTCTATCCCTGGAACTTTAATCCTTCTGTATTTCTAGAGACATCGCGCCCCTCCGCCACGCACTCCGTTGCTCCAGCTGTGGAAACAACAGTAACTGTTTATCATGACAACTTTTGCTCTCTTCTGGTTGTCTTGTGAATGCTTGAACTCCAGTTAGTGGAACTGTCCTCGACATTCTTACAGCCAAGCACTTCCTGCTGAAGGCTATGTTACTTTCTTTGTTTTCATTTCCTAATTCCTTGTTTGTCTGTCTTTTTCCAAATCTTATGCTGAGGGTGTATTTCGGAGCTTGTCGCCACCTGTGATTACTTACACTTTAATGTCGATTCCATTTCTAAATGACTGTTATAAGTTTGCATTTGGTGTGTAGTATGACATCACCGAGGCTACTCTTATACGTAGGTGTTGAGAATACTGGAGTGCTGCTACAGCTATTGCAGTGTTGTTATAGCAGCAGCACTGCCAGAAGTAGCAGTAATCAAAGCATTATTATCATTATTATTATAATTATCATTATCATTATTGGTAATATTTTTATCATTATTATTATTATTATTATAATTATCATTATCATTATTATTGTTATTATTAACGTTATTATTATTATTACTATTATAATCACTAGCAGCAGTGGTAGTAGCAATAGATGTTGCTATAGAGGTCGCCTACACAGCAGTAACACCAAACAAACAGCAGCTATTGCATCACTGATACTAGACTAGCTTCCCACCAGTTTACAGTACTTGAAAAACCTGAAATATTGATCAACTTCATTTGCTAGATTAAATAGAATAGACGTTCAGTTGATTTTAGAGTATAACACGCACACACACACACACACACACACACACACACACACACACACACATGGGAGAGAGTGGGAGGCTATTAAATGTTCATGTTACCACATTGTAAACTTTGGTATTTAAGGGCCTGGTGCGACGGTCCTTGGCTCTCTGGTAAGATATACCAGATATGTTCCATCCGAATCAGAAAAGTCATATTTCCCTACCCTGACCCAGGTCGCTGTCTCTCTTTCTCTGCCTCATATACACGGGGGTTGCTGGAACTCAGTCCACAAAAACGCACCTCCTCTCTATCTTTCACTGAACATTTGGCAACACATAATTCACACGATTCTTTATTCTTAAATCACGTTCCCTTTATTTAAAAGCACAGGGAAATAAGGAACTATCCGCGTACCTCCTGCCTGTCGTTAGAGGCGGCTAACAGGAGTAGGAGTTGGGGGCTAGAAACCCTTCCCTACTTGAATTACCGCTTTTTAAAAGAGGGAATAGAAGGACCTAAACGAGGAGTGTTCCTTCAAGGGTCAAGCCAGAGTGTCTGAATGTGCGTCGATGTAACCAAGATGAGAAGGGAGATTCAGATGATATATTTGGGGAGAGGAACCTGGATGTTCTGGCTCTAAGAGAAACTAAACTTAAGGGGAAAAGGGAAGAAAGGTTTGGGAATGTCTAAAGGGTAAGGATTGGGATTAGCGTGAGGGTGAGAGCAAAGAAAGGAGCGGCACTTCTGATGAGGGAGATGTGTTAAAGATCGTAAGGAAGGGAGTTCAAGACTGATGTTGGTGAAAATGAAAGTAGATTGCGAGAGTTGGGTGATTATCAGTGTTTATCCAACTGGTAGTAAGAGGAGTGAGGAAGAGAGGCAATTTTGATGCAAGGGATCGAGCACTAGTGGTGAGATATTTGAATGCAAGAGCAGGTAATGTTGCAGTTGAGGTTATGAATGGAGTAACCAGTTTGAATGAAAATAATGAACAGCTTGACGAATTATGCTCTGAAAAAGGATTGGCAACTGGAAATACCTGGTTTGGAAAAAGGTGCATACTCGTGTTATACGTGAGTGAATGCAGCTGGGGATCAACGGGCATTATATATGTGTCAAATGACAGGCGTGCAACCAAGAGACTCTTGGATGTAAATGTCTATTGCATATATCTCTATGTTATAAATATGTATCAAATTATAAATGTAATTAACTTTTTTATGAGAGTTAAACGTCTTGGTTGTGTTCAGGCCGCGGTAGGAGAGCAGGCAGAACGGGACCTCGATAAACCGATTTTAACGATACACATACACTCCTTAGTTGCAGGTGCCAGAGACAATTCTTTTTGTATGCGTGTTGTTTCTAGTGTGTATGTGTGTATGTGTGTGTATGTATCATTTGTGTGCTACAGGTAGAGAGTATTACACTCGTGATCCCTCCACCCTTAACTTTGTGTATATATATCATGTCTTAACCTTATGTATACACACATATACACTCCTCAGCTTACGCCAGGTGCCCATTCATCGACCAACCCCAAAGGGGAGGATAAAAAGCTGGGTTGTCTGTGAGCCGGCTGTACTGTCCGGGACTTGAACCTGGGCCCGTTAAGGTGGTGGGTCGCAACGACAACCACTTTACGACAGAGGGTCGAAGTACGTGTGTATGTTTATATGTGTGTGCGTGTATTTGTGTTTATGTATGTGTGTATTCATATATGTTTTAATGCGTGTATGTGTGTGTATGTTTGTTTGTGTATACGTGTAAGATACTGACTCGCTGAGTGAAATACAACCGGTAGCGTCTGTGGCCCCGCCCGGCCAGGACACAACTCCGGTAGCATACTACACAACACTACTGGCAAGATCACCTGCTTATCTCATAGTGGGTCAACCAACTGCACCAACAGGCAAAGCTGCTGCTGCTGTTCTACTGTTGCTGCTGCTGTTCTGCTGCTGCTGCTACTAATACTGCTGTTACGGCTACTGTGTTTGACTCATTAAACTCATGATGTACCAGCTATTGGGGGAGACAGTATTCACTAAATTCATGACCATAATGTTCACATGACAATCTCTGCAACATACTACTCATGAGCATCTCTGGTCATCGGGAACTGAGTCCTCTTGAGGCTATCCACCCAACGCTGCCAAGGTATTCATCTTAAGATTCTTCTAAACTGGATCTTGTTTAATAAATCGTATTTTCGTGATGTGTGTGACTTGATAAAAGATTCAATACATCCTCATTAAGCATAAGTGCACTCAGTACAATACTGCACGCCTGCGCAGTCCTTCTGGACTTAATTAAAGGGACACTGGACCATGTTAAGTACGATGTAGCTTCTTATATATGATACTTGATTAATTATTTTCTATCAATAATGTATGATATCCTATTGGTTTGTCAGACTCTGTATTAATTAAGGTCTTGACTTGGACTACTTATAAGGGCAGTGTGCAGTGAAGTGGTATTACTACATATCATTTAAGTACTGTGTAACGTCCATGAACCAGTATGCACCAGCTATGTTGCTTGTCTCGGCTTATCTGTCTTGTGTTTGAGGAACAGCTCCTCGATCCTCACCCTCAACTTTATACATGCCAGTGGTACGATCATCTGCGATACGTTACTTACTATTCTGAATTATCTACCTGTACATATCATTTTTTTTTTTACCGTAGTGCATATCTACTGCATTCATGTAAGTGTACAGCAAGGACGAAAGAAAGTAAGATGTTCTTTATTATATTTCCAGCAGCTGTGTTCATTTATTAATGACTCAGTCATCATTAATGAGACGTCAGAAGAGAAGCGACATAACCAACCTTGGTTACACTTCAGTCATTTTCACAAGAACGATAATCATTATTATTTTTCATTTTATTTTTCTCTAGAACAGAATTTCTGCTCTGCTTTGTTGGGTGTGGTGGCCGAATGATAGCCGGATTATCCGACCATCGGTGTGTGGCTCCGGAAAGTTTTGGAACTTCCTCAAAACTGGCTGACTGATCCGTGGCTGTGGCTGAACTGTACTGACTCTGTACGAGAAACATAAAGCACCTACAGATTCACTCGCTAAGTATACAATACAACGCTGACTGACATACTTGATGCTATGAAATGGTAACCAACGACTTAGGTAAGTTATTCAACATTAGATCAGTAAACGACCGCCTGAGGACACCTACCCCAGGCACGCCTGGCTGAGGACGCCTACCCCAGGCACGCCTGGCTGAGGACACCTTCCTCTGGCACGCCTGGCTGAGGACACCTTCCCCAGGTACGTCTGGCTGAGGACGCCTACCCCAGGCACGCCTGGCTGAGGACATCTACCCCAGGCACGCCTGGCTGAGGACACCTTCCCCAGGCACGCCTGGCTGAGGACATCTACCCCAGGCACGCCTGGCTGAGGACATCTATCTTATTTTTAGAATTCTGAATCACAGAAAACAGATTATTGACAAATTCGAGAAAATATACACAGCAAGAATATCTTCTCAATAGGATTTAATAATGAGATAAAGAGAAAGAACATTATGGTAGAGACCCAGGGAGATCTGGTCTCACCTTCAACATTTTTTTTTTCTATCTCGCCAGATAGTCTTTTCTCGATTGAACTCAGGCTGCATATCATGTCGTAACATTGTTCCAGGTTTACTCTGCACTTCTGCAATCAGTTCTTTGTCTTTTTTGCTCACGATATCAAACTTGGATCATCTGTCCCTTTTAAGTGGTTATTCCATGTAACTCGTCTACTTCATTGTTTATTTCAATATTCTTCACCAGAAAGCGAAGCCATATTACATTCAGTTATCGATCTAACACGTCACGAGGATATGCATAATATATTCCAGTATCCATGCGGCTATCTGCTGAGTAACACAAACTTTTTGAATATTTCTTAATATATCTTTAAGTTTTATTACTTTTTAGTGTTGTGAGCCGCAATCACTCTTCCTTAACTCTAGATCTACTGGATGCTGGTGTGGCTACGCCGGGCTGGCTGTATCCTCCTTCCAGCTGACACACTTATGATAGGATCGTCTCCGCCTCCCTGGCCCGCCCTTGGGACCCCACCCGATACCCCTCTGGGATTTGGTGCCTCCTTCGGATACTTGTCTCCCTTTATGTCATCTTGGGAAAGTATTCCTGGCCTTAATTTTCCTTTTCATTCGCCATAGTAGTTGCGACCGATAACTTTTAAGTCTGGTGATTCACGGACGTGTTTGTTAGACGAGTTTGTTACACTTACGGCAGTTGGTAACGAGTTGAATAATCAAACTACTTTCCCTCTCCTCGAGAGCCACCCCCTCCCAGCCTGTGGCACTGCACGTGCACCAGGCGGCTCTAGCCAAGATGCCGCTGACCTGGTCTCTCTCTCTCCTAACGTAGCGGATCAAAAATTCACCAAAGAGGATTGGTAAGTCCCAAGTTATTGGGGTAGCGAGTGAGCTGTAAGTGGCTGTTAAATGTTTACATACCTTTTGCCGACACTGCTACGGTAGAGACAGGAGGCTAACGTTACTGCGTATAACACAACGTGAGCCCCAAACATCTGGGATACAACGTTAAGTCTTCACATCTGACTTTCGAACATATGCGAAGCTTAATTTCTCGAGTATGACGACTTGATCCCTCAAGTAATACGTGACCCTTTGATGAAGACGACTTAGCCCCTTCAGCGCGACGAGTTAACTCCCTTGATTACGACAAATGAACCTCTCAAGTACGACAACGTAACTCCTCGAATAAGACTCGACCCCTTGAGTACTATAGCTTAATCTCTGGGTACGATGACTAAAGCCCTCGTTCTCAAGTGCTTAAGTCGTCGTTGCTCACATTGAAAAATATCCGACAGATGCAGCTAAAACGACAGAAATGGAAAACCCATGAAGCAGACGACGTTAAAATCTTAGGTTCAACAGGGGGAGGGGGAGGGGGGAACTATAGTCAAGGGGGCTCAGAAATGTACGATGGCCAGTGAAAACTGAATGACGACAAGAGAGAAACTGTAAGTAGTGTAAGTAGAGCCGACCAGGAAATGGGCAGGATGCTGGTGTGGCACAAGTAACTTTTCTCGGAGGGGAAGTTTGCTGGGGG
>JAUTYZ010220773.1:0-10472 GCA_032273725.1 Panulirus interruptus
ACGTGCTGTCAATGGATGGAACCAGGGCATGTGAAGCGTCCGGGTTAAACCATGGAAAGGTCTGTGGGGCCTGGTTGTGGATAGGGAGCTATGGTTTTGGTGCATTACACATGACAGCTAGGGAATGGATGTGAGCGGTTGCGGGCTTTCTTTCTTTGTCTGTTCCTGTTACTACCTCGTTGATGTGGGAAACTACGATCAAGTATAAAAAAAAATATGTATATGTAATGCAACATTTTCTTATGTTTAAATCAGATCTAGTGGAAGTATGGTACGTATGTAAACGTATCTCATCATCTAGTCAGCAAGTAACTACAAGTGCCAAAGTAGATGACCTACTGTCTCAAGCCAAATCTTTGTGGGAAGAAATTTCAGCAGCTGGAGGTAACAGTATTACAAAGGTAAGCATTAAGATTAAGGAAGGAGGGAACTATAGTTAGTTGAAGTGATTCATTGAAGGAGATAAGAGTACTAGCATATGAAAGGATATCTAGTGATTAGTTTTGTTTGGGTTTATATTGACATAGGGTAATATGTTGGTAAAGGCATTTGAATATGCTGGTGCTGTTTAGACTATAGGGAATATTAGGAGAAAATATGGGGAAGACTATTGATAGCATTGTGGTGACTGATACATATGTGCTGTATATAACCTAAGATAAAGAGGACAATCTTCCAGACGTATTCACTTCACAGCCATATATACACCTTATAAATTGCAATACTCAAAAACAATGAGAGAAAAATTTATGTAGCAGTTACCAGCTGCTTCCATAAGACATAAAAATATAGCAGCCTATAGCTATGTAGTCTTGAACTATCTAGTTGTTGTTTGTTGCTCAGGAGCCTTGTCAGGATTGTTGAAGTGTGGACTTTCACAGGCTGTGATTGAGGGTGAAGCAAGGCATTTGATGCCCATCCCTTTATCTATTATCAGGGAAATCCCAAATTCCATTTAAGTTGACCTGTAGTGTTAAGAAAGATGATAGTGTGATGGTTTATTGATTGATGATCTAGAGCTTTGATAAATTTCCAGCAGGCTCAGATGGGTACCTGAAAGATCTTGTCTTTTGGATGATTATGATAGTCAGTTTCTAGTCCTGAGTGAGTTGCTTTGCTAACAGACTGGTATGAGGGCACTTTTTGAGGTATTATGCCCATATACTGGTGACCTAACAGCTGGGGGAGTTGATAGTGGTCTTGCCTAGCACATTTGTCTCATTTGATAATTTTACACCTGTGAAGAGCACGTAATGCTCATGAGGTACCATTTGTCTTGTGCTACAGTAGTATACACTCCTATTGAGGGTAGTAAACATGAGAAAGATATTTTATGCCAAGCTTGACTATGTACGGAAGTAGTACTCTTCTTGATGTAGCCTCGTTTTGGTCATCTAAAGTGCAGCCATTATTAGTATGTTGCAAGGGATGGCTACAAGATATATGAAGTGATCTACTTGGTCACATACTAGGAACAACATCAGTGTTGCATTCTGTATAGAGTGTAGGGACTGATGTTGGTATTAAGAACCTAATCTGTATACAGGAACTAATATTTTGAGCTTTTGAGCACTGGATGTGTATCAGAAATGATTGACTGTATTTGTGGCTATTTACCCAAAACTTCCTTAGAAGTGCTGGTTGTTCAGGAAGGCAGCTTTATCTATTACTTCTCAAAGTGGTTTTTATCTTCATGTTACATCCCAGCACAAGCAGGACCCGAAGGTATGATTCTTAAAATTTGCATCTTGAGGAGCTTGCTGTCTTGAAGTGGGGTCTATCATTCTTTTGGAATACCTTGTTACTAAGGACCATGCTAACTATAGGGACTGCTATATATATGATACTTACAAACAGCTGTGGCATACTACAGAGCTGAGCTTGACTCAGCTATAAGTTTTGGTTTGGAAAGAGCATTGGCTAATGATGAGGTTACACTTTCGGTTAAGTTAACATGACCAAAAACATTCTTGTTGATGGTCAATGGAATCTCCTTCAGAATGGTAAGTGATTTGGAATGCTGAAGTATCAGTTACTATTGTGAGTTTGCTGTGCTTAGGTAGTAAGTAGGTAGTAGTTGGTAGGCAGCCACCAACTAGGGAGGTATATTACCGGTACTACCCGCCTGGGTATCGGGAGGGTTAGTGACAGCTGCATATTCAGCCAGCACTTCAGTGGCTGTCAAGTTGCACTTCTCTGACTCGGGTAGATGTCTTTTCTCTCTACCTCACCCACACGTGGACTGATGGCTTTCTGTCCACGAACATACAAAATCTCCTTGTCACACGTAACACTTGACAACACTTAACTCACATAACTCATTCTTCATAGTTGTAGATTTTACTGCAGTGATTTCTGTGCACTAGCCCTGCTTTTTTGTAAAATGGTAGGAGCAATAGACAGAAGTAGTAGGTAGGAACATTAGGTAGAATTTAAGTAGTAGTAAATAGGAACATTAGGCAAGAGCATTAGGTAGTAGTAGGTTGGAACATTAGACAGGAACATTAGGTAGAAGTACTCAGTAAGAGCATTAGGTAAGAGCCTTTAAAAACACTCTGGTAGAGTTGCCCTCTGCCAGTGACCTCTAAAGGGTGAGGCACTAAAGGCTAAGAAGTGGCACTGGAGTTCACCAGTTATGGAGACTCTAGCCGTGGCCACTCTTTTGAGGAAGTTCCTGGAGGGAACAGGCATCAGAGATATAGATAGATAGATAGAAGCTGTGCTTCAGGACTAAGAGGATTCTATGGTACAATTCCAGGAATGTACACCTTGATAAGTACCAAAGATGAGGTGTATGCACTGAGGAATATATAAGGATACTGCTTTAAAGTTCTGTGATACCAAGATTCTGTTGATTTATGGGATACCTTCAAGTGTTAAAACTAAGGAATAACAGGCGTGCCATGAATTTGGGCCCAAGTTAATAGTGGGTTTAGATGTAAGAGGAGTTTTGACCCTTAGTAAAGAGCCATGCAAGTAAGTTTGATCGTCAGTGTGGAACTTCACTTAAAAATATCTCCTTTAGTGAGTACTGACTTCATAGTGCATAAGGTGAATTATCCAGAGATATTAAAAGTCAGATAACACTCGTATGTACTAAGCTGAACTAGCTGTGATATGTAGTAGATCTTTCAGTGGAATGACTACCATGCACTGATGTACATGTTCTTGGCTGCAAATCCATTTGTCATTTATGCAGATGCATCCCTCTTGGATATGGGGAGCCCTTTGGCATGAGTTAAAGAATGGAAATGTTGCTGGAGTAAATGCTTCTGACAGTATGTGTTCATGCCACGATCCCAGGATTTCATGTGGTTTTATTATCCTTTTGCCTTTCAATTACCTAACTTGAATAGGACCCTGGTCTCACATCTTTCAAAAAGGGAAGGAGAGAAGTGAAGCATTGATGAGAGTATTATGCTTCTGACTGTAACAGGAATGATGTTTTTGTTAAGACATATTCAAGATCACCTGTTTTTGACTTCATTGTAAGCAGTCTGGATTCACAACAGCTATAAGATTATAAGAACATCTTGAATTCCACCAAAAGTCATTTGCTGTGTATGTTGATTCCAAGAATAGTAATTTGATTTGCATTATGAAATACTCGTAAATCCTTCAAAAACTGTGCCTGTAACTTTGATTATTGGTTCATTAATATCTGGATGGTATTTTGATTGTAAGGGTCTTATATAGGCAAATCTGGCTTAATTCAAAACTTTTTAGTGTTTTTGTAGAGAGGATGTTAGGTTGGATGGTGATATAGTTGATATAGAACAATAAGTAACAGTATGATGGTCATCAGCTTGGACATTTCTGATGCATCAATATTTGTGACATTTGTGGAGGTCCTTTTACTGGCTTGTGTAGCAGTGAATGAGTACACATTGCATTTTGGACAGTGCATTTCATGGAGCTTCATGAAGATGACAATTCCTGCGCTTCATTCACTTACAGGATGGTTCTGTTCATTTTTCTTGTGCTTGAGGTAAGGACACTGAAGTCTTAGTTACAGAAGTTGTTAGAAACATGGGTCTGGATTGCAGTGAAATGGACTCACTCTTCTGGAACATATGGCTCTGCCGGTATAGCATCATAAGAAGCAAGGTGTTGTTATTCCCCATAAGGAGTAAAGTGCTGTTAGTCCCCATCCTTTGCTGTAGATGTGAGAAATGAACACTGAATGCTAATTCGAATACTGTATAAGCCAAATATACATAGGATGTCAGTAGAGAGAGATGTTGGATTCCATATCACTGAAATAGCAATCTTCTTAAAGACACTAGATGTTCTCTTCAGGTTGCAAATCTTTTGCATTTTTTCATTACCCTTCCTCCTTACAAATATCACTGAGTGAGAAAGACTAAGGGAATGACCAGTGTGTCATGGAAAGAGATGTATGGAATGAGAATGATGTCTGCCAGGAAGCTGGCTTAGAGCAATTTTATTTGGGGAAGCAGAAGGTTTAGTGAAGGAAGCAATAGAAGATAGAGAATTTGGTAAAAAAGGTTTTAAATACTATTTTCCCATTGGAAAATATGTTTGACCAGCAAAGGCACTTGCATTGTGAATATGGATAAAGTAACATTATTTCTGTGAGGAATTTAAACTTTTGGGGTGAGATGCAAGTTGAAAATCTAAAGGTGTGCCAGCTGTTATAGATGTGAGCGAGTGAAGATTTCTGCAAGTGTTGAATCAGAAGAAAAACTAACATGTGCATGGCATTAGTTTTTATTTGAAGCAGGAAGGTATGAGCAGTCTTCTTGATATCAAACAAGATCTCCCATTTAAACAGTTTTGATGTCATCACTCATAAAACTTGTAATGAATGTGAATCTCCTTTTTTTACAGGAAGAAACACCAGAGGGAGATAACCAGATGGAGGAAAGTGAAGTTTGTGGGGTTTGTCTTGCTGGAGGAGGAAGCAAACTCACTTATGGTGGACATTCGTATCATCCTCCATGTGCCAACCTTTGGCTTAACTGTGTTGATCTCTTGTTACCCTCCCTAACTCCAGTCACTTTACTTTGATTACAAGAATTATGATGGGTTGTGGCATATAAGCTTTATTTAGATATCTTAAGGGATTGCAGGAGAAAGGTGAGATTACTTTGACAGCATTCTTTGGAGGATGAAGTCCCAGTGTATTCAGGTCATAATGGGATACTTTGTAATAATGTTAATTCTTAGATATTGCATGAGTATCTTACAATTCTAAGCAACAGATTTAATATTTCTTCGACTTCAGAGGTGAAATAAACTGTATGGTTATTTCACATAAAATGTCACTTTTTTAATGGGGAAATCATTGTATTTCACATATTGTGAGACAGGTTTTCCGGTTTTGAAAACATGAAACTTTAAAAATGTACAGTGAATTAGTGTTTAATGTATGAATTATAAGAAATGAGACTATTTTCCAGACTATATAACTGCAGTTTGTCCACCTCCTTTCTTTCATTGTGCCATTTAAGTAGTAATGTTTCAAGCCTGTGTTTTGTATACATTGTTATCCAACAATTTTGCAATCTGTGTACTATATTAGACAGTTGGAATACAGACTTGCATATAAATGCTGGGTGCAAGAACTTGAAAATTTCTTTTACATCTCAGTATAACAGTCACCATTAATCCTAATTCAAAAGTTTTCATGTAAAAGTTATGATTTTATTCATTTTTAGGTTACCAGTTTTCATGGCTACTAGTTAGTCTTTTCCTTCAGTATATATTAGATGGTTTGTTCATTCGTCCTTTCCTCTACCATCCTTACAAAACTTCTCCGTCATCATATTTTCATTAGCAATCTTAGAATGAGTATTAACCCATTCACTTTTCGTCTGCTGTATTTGACCATCAGTTTTTTATTCACATTTGCATCTGCTGCGATCAGGACTAGATTCCCACCAGTTTTTTCTTGGGATGAGTGTGCCAGGCTGCTATTGTCCTCCCAGGAGGCACTGCCGATGCCTGTGGATAATTTGCACAATGAGTGGAGTATGTTGTATCATTTTTTGAAACAAATCATAAAGTGAGAAGTGGCTTAACAGAAAATAAGGAAATATAGTGAGAATATGGCCCTAATCATGAAAACACCTTTGATACCATATAGGAGGGTATGGATGACGTTACCGGCCCTCTTCATCAAGCGAAATGATTTTAATGGATGATGAGCAAAATGTGTTTAGACTCATGTACTGGCTGTGATAGTCTATTATTTTGGACTCACAAGTCCCACAACCCTGTAAGAGTTGTGAACTGTAATAGAAAATAGAGTAAAAGCACTGTGTGAAGAAATTAATGCAGAAAATGAAAATATGGAAAAGAAGTTGTGACTTGAACTAAGACTTTGTATTTATGTTGTGATGGTAACCTATGGTGGCTCCTCTCCGACCGATTGGATCAGTTTTAGCCTCTGCAGTAAGATTTGTCAGTTGTATTATATAGTCAGTCGTTATCTTCCTCTCCAAGACTTATTCCCAGTTATGGCCATAGTAATAGGGCAGTTAGGCTTGAAACAAATACAGTACTGGACTAGGCTGCATACAAATTCAGTTATTTGCAGTATTATTTCATTTATTCTATTACATATATATTTTGTCGCTTCATAGTGGTGATGTGGTTGAAGATTTATCATTTGGTGTATATAATATTATGGAGCAAACACTTATGAAGAAACACATGTGGAAAAAGACCAAGAAGACCAAAAACAGCATCACAAACTAATAATTATCGTAAACATTTACACACTGGCAGTGGCATGCATTTTAACAAAATTGCTTCGTAATAGTGAACTTTTGATATTTACAGTTTGATGTATACATTATCATAGGGCAATCATTTATGAACAAGTATATATATTAAAACGACAACTGTAAGATCAAAAACAGTCACAAATTGATAATTACTGTAAACATTCATGCACTGGCGTTAGTACATAACCTCAACAAAATTGCTTTGTAATAGTAAAGTTATAAATAGGTATTGTTTGGTGTATACAGTATTACAGGGCAATCATTTTTAAGCAAATGGATGTAATTAAAGGAAAACTTTAAAACCAAAAACTGCGTCATAAATTGATAATTATTGTGAACATTTAAGCGGTGGCGGTAGGATTCCTGTCAACAAAACCATTTTGCAAGTGAAATTGTTGTAATATTTACTATTTGGTTTACACAGTTTTATAGTTTACAGTTTTATAGTTTAATCATTTAGAAAAAAGATGCATGTAAAAAACTGTGTAAGACCGAAAACCAGCGTCACAAATTGATTATTATCATAAACAGTTATGCACTACTGGTAGTGTGCATCTCAACAGAATAATAATAATGGAAATGTTATTAACTATTTTGTGTATACAATATTACAGAGGAATCATTTATAATCATGTGCAGTTTAAGAAAGGTGTAAAACCAAAAACAGCATCAGAAGATGATTATTAACATAAACATTTACACACTCACAGAGGTATGAGAGTTTCTCGGTGAATGACGCATTACATCAACATTACATAATTCTCACACGACTCATAACTCTAACTCTTCTGTTTGCTCTTACTCATTTATTACACACACCTTTTTATTATTTTTCTTAGTGCTCTCATATTCACAATATGTATTTTTAAAAAAATCAAAATATAGCTTGACAGCAGATCGAAAATGTATCTCTTATCGTGATATTTAATTGGTTCAGGAATACATGTAGAATGTGGAGTAATGGGTGATGGGCTTAAGAGAGGGTATGTAATGTCAGGGATGTACTGTTGGTGCTTTAGTGCACAAGTTTATGAAACTGATATGTGAATATGGACTAGTGAATTAGTCATTAGTGTAAACTTATGAATAAGACTCCTGAGTGAATTTTATATATATATATATTTAGGATAAACAGTAGATACATTGCTTAGAAATGGTCTCCTGCAAAGGAAAGTTAATAAGGAAATTAAGTTACTATATGGAGAGCATAGGTAGAGAACGACAGAGAAGCAACAGTGTGAATATAGAGTTGTTGAAAAATTTTGGGATTCAGAAAGTTGTGAGGCAAAATTCAGAAGTATAATTCCTACTCCTGTGGCTATATGTGTAATTCGCACTGTGGGGAGTTTAGGTGACAACAAGATAGTATGAATTAGGGATTGTTAAAGAGATTAGGAAAAAGCCTGAAAGACAAGGTTATGCTTATAAGTGGCTTTGAGGAGAGTTTAAGGCTGAAAATTAAGTGCAAGGACGAAGTTCAGAAAAAAAGCACTTGTACAGTGTAAACCCTTATCTCCATTTATAAGACTGATGCAATTATAGTTATTTGTGTGCAAATGATGAATGGAATCATAAGTATTTCTTTCCATGTTGCTTGGCATAAGGTAGGTGGACATTGAATGCAACAAAATGGTTTTTGATGCATAATTACATCCTATCATGTAATTTCTAGTCTTACTTTTTTATAATTTTTGTTTTACACTACTGCATTGTGTTTAATAGTTATCTACTGGTTTCATACAGGTAGTAAACTCATTGGTTTTAAATGCCCATAGAAGCACTGCTATAGGATTGTTAACCCCACTTTACCTTCCCTGCCATATTTATACCACACTTGAGCACTACTTAGTGGTATGCCACACCTGTCTTTAAAGCATGTTGTTTTTCCATATAAATCTTCATATTATTTTCCATCACCTCTGCTTTTCCACAGGTATCTTTTCATGTATCACAGCTTCTGCATTTCCCCTTCTTATACCCTCTTGTGCAATTCTTATTACTTTCATTTAATGTTATTACCGTAGAACTTATTTCTTACTGCATCCAGGTGATGACTGCCTCATTAATGTGATTGACAATCAACATGTTGACATCTTCAGCAGATGTTTAGCGTATTGCATTTAGGTTATTTGGTGTTTGAGAGAAAGATGTTCTGCAGCTTAAATCCTGGAGAAGATTCTGCATCTATCATCTTGTTTTGAATAAAGGGACATAGGGAAATGTTCTATGGTTAATGGAGTAAAAAAATATATGGGTAGTGGAATGCTTTGAAAACCAGAGTATGTTACTGGGAGGTGCAGATTTTCAAGGGAAAGTGTGTGGAAATAAAAGCGATTTGAAAAAAGGTGAACTTTGGTAAGACACCTGGAATACTTGAGATTGAATGGACAAAAGTTAAGGGTTGGTGTGGCATGGGGTATGTGTTTTCATGAAGTGTATGGGAGGGCCTGGGACAAGGGCAAGATGCCAGTGGACTGGATGGATATTGCTATAGTTTTGTTTCAGAGTTAAGGATGAAAGTTGGAACTAAAAAAGTGTAATTATCAGTTTTAGGAAGAAACATGCTAAATTAGAGATTAGGTGAATTTATAGGATTTCAAGTGTAAGTGTTGAGTAAAGTCAGAGCAACAGGATGATAATTGGAAGGGTTAGAACAGTCACTCTTCTTTGGGATAGTTTGTACCACTTCATTTTTCTAAGAGGAAAAAATTTACAAATTAGCGTGTGTAGTCTTCATTGTATGTGCAGCTAAAGTACAAGTCATTTATGTTGAGACTGTGTGTATATTCATCAGGTCGAGCCTGACAAGCTTTTGTCAATGAAAGCCTATTCCTGGGGCAGCATCACTGGCAAGGGTTGGCCTGTATGAATTAGTGTATGGGCTAATCTAGATGGAAGTGTGTGTCATGCAAGATGTGGTGGATTTTGAGAGACTAACAACATTAACTTATGGAAGTAAGCATTTGTGTGGATTAGTTATTTATCATTAGAGATTATGGGAAAAAAAAAAATTAACTTGGAAAAAGCATTTCAGAAAAGTTTATAGGAATGGGCTCTAGAACAAGATGAAAATTTATGGAATTTCAGGAAAGATTGCCAGAGGCAGGGAAAGGTTTCTTCAGAGGGTAAGAGCATGTCTGTACAAACGAGGAGTCTTGGGTGTATGGGGCTGAGGTTGGGGATGTGTTATGCTTCTGTGGTTGTTTGAAATTTTTCTCGATGTAGTTATGAGGAGGTAGGTCATAGCAGGATATACAGTTAAGGGGGTAAGGCATTCAAAATGGACTTCGTGAAAGCATGGAATATTGGTGTTTGCTGGTGACACTGGTAGGATATTAAGGGAATTTAGAAATTTATGTAAAGGGAAGCGGTTGAAAGTGAATGCTGACAAGTTAAGTGGTTTGAAAAAGGTTACCACGTGTGTGAGATGTTCTTGGAAGGTGCGAAGATACACCAAGTTCAAAGTTTCTAGTATCCAAAAAATATCCTTGTGAGGTATGAACATTGCATACAGGAACATTTGAGTGGCTGATGAAAATTACTCTCTGGAAGTAGGAATACTTTTTCTTTAGCAGTGCTTCATAGGCAGATCAGGCCAATCAGTTTGTGCTATGTAACTTCTGTGATATAATATAAGCAAAACGTTTTTGTTGGAGCATTTTACCTATCATTGTCCTTATCTATCAGATAGCTCGGTGTCCTTGGGGGGGGGGGGGGGGG